>SMSQ01021399.1:42063-67423 GCA_019453375.1 Ctenoplectra terminalis | reverse complement strand
CGTTAAAGATTATTAAGGATAAGATTTAATAAAAACTCAAAATTCGTATCTTAAATCATATCTAAAATCTTTTATGGTCATTTCAATTCAAAATACCCGAAAAGAAAATTTTCATTATAACTAATGTTACTAGGTATAGTATCTTTAAATAGAAAATTTAATTAACACTTTAATTTTTAATTCATTTTTAATACTACAACAGCTCACGTCCATTATCTCTTTGCCATACAATCACGAGTCGCACTCGTGACGCAGATTACGATTCAAGTACAATAAAAACACACTATATTTCTAACAAGCTTTAATCTTAACTTCAACCGCAATTTCAATATTTAATAATAAATATTTTGCATTTGACAAAGTGTTAACACTAAATCTACCGACGATTAAAGTAGACCTATTTGTACCCGAAGAAATAAAAATGATAGGTATTTTTAAAAAATACATAGCGTAAGGAGAACAAATCTTTATCTATATTTTTCACAGAAAATCGCGAAAAATTCCCCAAACTGAATCGTTGTAAATTTATATAATTTCAATGAGAAATTACACGCCGGTCATTTTGACCGCTTTGGTAGTTTTAGTGTTAAACCAGTGAATAGCTGTTACTAACGTATATGAATACTAAAAGAAATCGTAAGGCAAAAGGTTAACCTTCTATGGCACCGTGTGACTTAAAAGTTACAAACTAATGTATCTATATTTTCAAAAATCTATTTTATTTAGTTATCACTGTACTGTTAAATTTTATCACTGTATCACTATAGTTATACCACGATGCATCTGTACCAATTATTAGTTAAAACATTTTTCAATCAAAGTGCAACAGTAATGAATCGTAATTTTTTTATACGATAAACAGACAAAATTCGGGCTATAGAGGGTTAATATGACGCATCAATTTTATCTACCATTGTTGTACACCATTGATAAAAAAAAAGAAAAAAAAAAGATATAAGTACATCTGTAAATTCTAATATATTTTTCTTTCAATTTCCTTCGACCAAAGTATATCGTACACATTTTTCTAATACNAAATTCGTATCTTAAATCATATCTAAAATCTTTTATGGTCATTTAAATTCAAAATACCCGAAAAGAAAATTTTGATTATAACTAATGTTACTAGGTATAGTATCTTTAAATAGAAAATTTAATTAACACTTTAATTTTTAATTCATTTTTAATACTACAACAGCTCACGTCCATTATCTCTTTGCCATACAATCACGAGTCGCACTCGTGACGCAGATTACGATTCAAGTACAATAAAAACACACTATATTTCTAACAAGCTTTAATCTTAACTTCAACCGCAATTTCAATATTTAATAATAAATATTTTGCATTTGACAAAGTGTTAACACTAAATCTACCGACGATTAAAGTAGACCTATTTGTACCCGAAGAAATAAAAATGATAGGTATTTTTAAAAAATACATAGCGTAAGGAGAACAAATCTTTATCTATATTTTTCACAGAAAATCGCGAAAAATTCCCCAAACTGAATCGTTGTAAATTTATATAATTTCAATGAGAAATTACACGCCGGTCATTTTGACCGCTTTGGTAGTTTTAGTGTTAAACCAGTGAATAGCTGTTACTAACGTATATGAATACTAAAAGAAATCGTAAGGCAAAAGGTTAACCTTCTATGGCACCGTGTGACTTAAAAGTTACAAACTAATGTATCTATATTTTCAAAAATCTATTTTATTTAGTTATCACTGTACTGTTAAATTTTATCACTGTATCACTATAGTTATACCACGATGCATCTGTACCAATTATTAGTTAAAACATTTTTCAATCAAAGTGCAACAGTAATGAATCGTAATTTTTTTATACGATAAACAGACAAAATTCGGGCTATAGAGGGTTAATATGACGCATCAATTTTATCTACCATTGTTGTACACCATTGATAAAAAAAAAGAAAAAAAAAAGATATAAGTACATCTGTAAATTCTAATATACTTTTCATTCAATTTCCTTCGACCAAAGTATATCGTACACATTTTTCTAATATATTTTTTCTTTCAGGATTGCCTTCGACCGAAGAAAACCAACCCTTACGTCTAATTACAACACCCTCCTTGTCACGTTCTTCTTTCCTGAACTTAAGAGACACTTCGGTCGACTTCGAAAGGATGCATCAAATTCGTATCATCGAAGGTTCTTCGATCTCTTAAGTAATAATTAAGTAATAATTACAAAAATTACCGTGCTCACGAGGTTCGCCAATTTTTCCACCACACCGTGATCGCTGAGAATGCCAAGATTCTCCGGATCCGTGGCGATCTCGGCAATAGTTGCGCAAACTGCGCTCAGCACTTCGGTGTTTGTGCTTTCGAGAAGACTGACAGTAAGTTCCAATCCGCCCACGAATGCTCGTACCATTTCGGGAGAATCTTTTGCGTATTTGATGCAAGGGACCAACGCGAGACAGGAGTTTTTTTTTATCGTGTCGCTCGGATGCTTCAGCAACGACCACACCAATCGAACGCCATCGTTGATGTGCTCTGGGTCGTTGATGATGTCCATGCACTGTTCGTTTTGAGCGCACTCCTTTATCACCAGAGGTACGTTTTCTAACAAGGGCTCGTATGTGGAGCTTAATAATCCGATCTGCATGGTGATGTACGAATAAAGTTATTTTAGACAGTTAAAATTTCTTGCACTCTTTTTTTAACACATTCGCGGGCACTTTATTAAATTTATGTCGCGCGTATAAATATGTCACGAAACTAGACAACATTTAAAAGTTTGTAGATATTGTTAATTATAATGAATATTGTATTGTATTGTATAATTAAAGCGGCTATAATCATTTTATTCTTGGAACATTTAAAGCGTAAAGATGCGCGTTCGCTTAACGCTTGGACAACCGCGCTTGCCATGAATAACTGTACGACAACCGGAACTCAATACTATTGAATAACAAAAGAGAAATAAGAAACAAAATGATAGACTGTGCGTTGCTGAAGAAAAAAATGAAATATCTCCCAATTAACCCTCTATGGGACCGTGTGACTTAAAAGTTAGAAACTGATGTATCTATATTTGAAAAAATTAATTTTGTTTTGTTATCACTGCACTATTAAATTTGATTACTGTATTACCGTAGCGACACCGCGATCCATCTATAGTAATTATTAGTTAAAACATTTTCAAATCAAAGTGAAAAACTGTAAAAAATCAATTTTTTTTTTCAATTAGCAGACAAAATTCGGGCTATAGAGGGTTAAGTCACGCAGCTATTTATTTCAAAACAGAGTGCTCTTCTCGCTCGGTTATTCAGCGACTTATTTTAAAACGGGGAGATCTCTCCTTTCGGTTAGCTAAGTGTTGAGAGTAAAATTATTAGGATTTGCTCTCGAGAATATTTCTCATGAATGAATACTGTATTTGTAAATAACTGCCAGAGAGCATTGTTTACCTGTTCTCTCGTAACTCTTTGAGAGCAAAAATCGTGGAAACTGCTCGCAAATGGGTACACAATTTCAGAGTTTTCTTGAGAGCAACTATCGTAAGAAACTCTCAAATGGACATTTAGCTGAAGCTACGTACCCACTTGAGAGTAAAATTATTGCGAGTTGCTCTTGAGAGTATTTCTCGCGAATAGATACTGCGCTTGCGAGTAACTGTCCAGGAGCGTTGTTCAACTGTTCTTTTTTCATAACTTTCTGAGAGCAAAAATTTACGAAGCTGCTCTCAAATGGATACACAATTCGATAGTTTTCTCGTGAACAACTACCGCAAAAATTTCTCAAATGGATACACAATTTGAGAGTTTTTTCATAAACAATTATCGCAAAAAACTCTCAAATGGACATCAATTTAAAATGATTATAGTTATCTCGTCTCCAAGTAACGCTTCATTATCTACGATTATAATTGTCTCGTCCACGAACGTGTTAATTGAAGACGTCAAGATTAATTTTCAGGAATCTGTCCATACGATGAAAACTAAATATGTAATTACCAAGTTTGGAAGACCGTCGTTGATTCTTAGAACGTCTCTGTTAACAGGATCCTTGCAGCATTCTGCCAGTGCTCCAACCACGTTTGCTTGCACTTCTTCGTCCTCGTGTTCCTCTAAAAATGGCACCAAAGATGCCACCAGGCCATTTTGATTAAATCTTACCACGTTCTCCGGACTTATAGCGCACTTCCATATTCCGCCTGTGACAGCAGCTAGCAGTCGTTTGTTAGCACGAACCTCTTCGCTTTGTAAAAGTTTGCACAGTATGTCCAAACCGGACGTCTCGCGAACCATGTCTCTGGCGACTTTGTTAGGACCACATTTGAATATTGCCAGAGCACAGTTCTCTTTTAATTTAATATTGTCGCTTTGCAGGTGCCGTACCACGTCGAAGATGATGTCTGTGCGCTCAAATGCTTCGCGGAATACACTCTGTGAAGGTGACGAAGATTTTCTGTGATTAATTTTCACAGATAAGTGTTTTACGTCAGTCTTTTAAGTAAGGTTTTATTCATTACTTTTTATGTCACAATAGATTAACAAACAATATACTGTAATTTATTATAACAGAATGTGATGTGCGGATTAATTTTCGTAAAAAAGATAAAATTGGGAAATTTATTAAAAAATTGTACTCAAATTGTATTGCGAAGATCGAAGATTTAAATACTTAAAATTTAAATATCTGGAGATTGAAATTTCAATGTTTGAACATTTAAGGTTGAATTTTTAAACTTGCAAAAATAAATATTTTAGTTCAAAATTTAACGTTCGAAATAACATTTTGATATGTAAATTTCGTTTACCATACTTGCACACTGCTGAACAGTTCCCATCATCGGTACTATCAAAGAAGTGTGATGTGATTTTAGAAAACGTTCCATGTGTTTCACCACGCCATACTTGCGAAGCTCGTCTCTCACTTTCGGGCTACTGCTCAAGGAATCTAAAACTTTCGCGCAGCCTATCGCAACCGCTACTAATTCTTTGTTAGTTTCGTTCAAATCATCGTAAGGTGTCCGGAGGATAGCGTCTGGTACGTCCATTACATCTAACTGTTACCATCAAAAATTTTTTTTATACATACAACTTCGTCAACAACGCGATAAGAAGTTGCAAAAATTAAACAAGAACTTGAAAAATTCGATATTAACCCTTTGACTACTGTGGGCGCCTAAAGGCGCTGGGCGCAGTTTGGCTTTCTGATGCTGAGGACGCCTATAGGCGCCCTGAAAATTTAAACTGAAGGTTAATATTAAATTTTTAATACGTATAGTAACGATTCGGTGCAGAATACAAATAAATAAATAATATTGTTCCAATGTAATGAAACTCAGTTTTTCGATTATTGAAATATATTTTCCCAAAAATGTAGGCCTAACAAAAAATGTCGCCGTTCTCGACGTACGTTGTAACTGAATTCCTACCGTACGGTACGGTCGGTGCGTCTCAAAATCTACCGTAGTCAAAGGGTTAAACAAGACAAGAAAAGCATACAATTTTTTATAAATAATAAAGTAATGATTACTTTCAATAATATCTAATGAATTGTGTAATAAGAGTATAAAAAATGTGTTTGTCTAAGAATAATAAACATTCGTTAACGATAAAGAGACAGTAATTAAAGAACAAATATTTACAACAGAAAGTAACTACAATACATTTAATTATAAATTGGCTAGGTAAACTTACAATGAGAGGTATACCGCCTCGAATTCGTATTTGCTTCCTCGCTTTCCTGATTCGTGCAACTATAGCCATAGTTTCTGCAGCCAGAACCTTCGAAACAGAATTAAAGTAATTTTAAGAATTAAAATTAATCAGATACATTTATGCTTTCAATTTTCTAAACACTCTTGATACTTTCGAGGAAAAGAATTTTCGTGCAACGTGCAATTAGCGACGCGTGAAATTGAGAATCGAGCGAACGAAAGACTAACTTGAATATCTCTAGCTGGATGCTTTAACATTTGAATCAACGGTGTTACGATACCAAGATCGATTAGGTATCGTCGCATCTCCGTGGACGTTACGATCTGAAGTAAAACCGATAAAGAGCCGTTCTGGCATTTCAGATCATTCGTTTCAAGTAGATTCACCAGGATCTCCAAACCTCCCATTTCTTGAATTGCTTTTTGTATAATCTGTTTTACGCGAGGAATTAAAGTTATATTTTATTTTTATTTTATTTTTATTTTATTTTTGTAATTCAACATTTTTTCCCAACCATTTATCCAAGAGGTTTATTAAAAAAAACCGTGTACTCAATTTATTTATAATTGTTGGTAGAGGTTTCTGCCAAAATTTGATTAAAATTGGTTCAGTGGTTTAAAAGAAACAAAAAAAATGAATCACGAAGTTTGAGATTTTCTCGTAAAGATAAGGCTAAGTTGTGTGTCTTCTTAAAATGCTTATTTTTATATTAGTTTCTATATTATATTATATTAGTTTCTATTAATAGTAGACAGCGATGTAAAATAGGAAACGAACTAGGCAGAAATGAATAATTTTTACTTCAAATTACATTACACGATACTTTATCATCTATTTGTGATCATAAAAAATTTCATTCTAGCATAAATGGTTTTAATATTAACCCTTTCGCTACGAAAGACGCATACGAACGCCCTCAGAAATTAAGTAATCATTTGTTAAAATTGTGGACGCAGATTTTAAATAGCACTGAATTATTTCTACTTTCATTTACGCGTGTTTTATCATAATTTATTATACAATGTACTTACATTTTGATATCCATGTTCGTGATATGTTAATAAAAACTGTATTTATCCGTATATAACGCTTTTGCTTTTTATAGCACCGCAGCGAAAGTGTTAATAGCAATAATAAGTATTTAGTAATGAAATTCGTATCGATAATAACTATGTTACAATCGTACGTATCAAACAATAAATAAATTACCCTACTGGTTAGGTCATAATCCTTTAAAAGACAAACAGCCACCATGGTCGCGGTTTGATTACCCGCTTTCATGTATCTGATCAATTTTTGTATGTGCCAAAACTCTGACGGCACTTCCGGAGGTTCGTCCTCCAGGAGCCTTAGTTCGTCATCGCTCGATGATTCAGGCTCGTCGTTTGAGCTTTCTTCCTCCTCTTTTTCGTTGATGTAACGAATTCGAGGACCGAATGGTTGGCCTGTGACCGTTGATATTAGTGGTTTCGGTGGTTCTTCCAGTTCTATCACCTCCGGAATATCCGGTTCGATACTTTGTTTATGAAAGAATTAGGAAAAACAGAATTAAAATTATTAACTTTGATTAAAGATCGATGATTCGAAACATAAATATGGATTTTTTTTAACCCTTTGCACTCCATTAACGCCGCTACGGCGACATATGTAATTTTCTTTTGAAGTTNACTTACATTTTGATATCCATGTTCGTGATATGTTAATAAAAACTGTATTTATCCGTATATAACGCTTTTGCTTTTTATAGCACCGCAGCGAAAGTGTTAATAGCAATAATAAGTATTTAGTAATGAAATTCGTATCGATAATAACTATGTTACAATCGTACGTATCAAACAATAAATAAATTACCCTACTGGTTAGGTCATAATCCTTTAAAAGACAAACAGCCACCATGGTCGCGGTTTGATTACCCGCTTTCATGTATCTGATCAATTTTTGTATGTGCCAAAACTCTGACGGCACTTCCGGAGGTTCGTCCTCCAGGAGCCTTAGTTCGTCATCGCTCGATGATTCAGGCTCGTCGTTTGAGCTTTCTTCCTCCTCTTTTTCGTTGATGTAACGAATTCGAGGACCGAATGGTTGGCCTGTGACCGTTGATATTAGTGGTTTCGGTGGTTCTTCCAGTTCTATCACCTCCGGAATATCCGGTTCGATACTTTGTTTATGAAAGAATTAGGAAAAACAGAATTAAAATTATTAACTTTGATTAAAGATCGATGATTCGAAACATAAATATGGATTTTTTTTAACCCTTTGCACTCCATTAACGCCGCTACGGCGACATATGTAATTTTCTTTTGAAGTTAAGATTTAAGTTAAATTTTATATTTTCATCAATTCACATTTTTTTTTTGTTTTAAAATACTAAACATTTATAATATTATTATACATTTATATTAATATAACATATATATAATTATATGTTATATATATAATTTATATAATTTATATTAATTAATATAAATATAATATTATACATTTATAATATTCTTTTTTTTTTTTAGAATAATACTTCAAGTTTTTATAACAATTCTCTGAAACATAAAAAAATTTAGGAGTGTAAAGAGTTAAATTAGCAAATATTAATCAATCCCCGAAATCACGACGAAATTGCTTAATTGAAAAATACGACGACGCTATTTTAAATATTGTGTGTTTAACCCAGTTACGGTCTTCGGAGTTTATTCACTTTAATTACGGTCTCGTTTCTTTAAAGAAGTCATATAAAATTAAACAAATGTTTACTTTACTTCGATATATTATAATATTAAAATGAGATACTTCTGTGAGTACATCAAGATTAAATAACATATATTTTTTCTTTATTTGCTTGTAGATTTGTATCATTTTTCCATTGTTAATTTATTAAGTTTAGACATGGATGACCAATTTTTGCAAGTTGGATTCTATTTTCAAGAAGTTCTTTTTTTTTTATTTAATTTATCGATTGTTAACCTTTTGCACTTTGACTCACAGTCGATACTTTATCTCAACTGGTTCGTTTTTAATAAGCTACTTTCAAAATCTGTATTGAATCTGCCTTAATTTTCATACTTTTATATTTAATAAAATATATACATTGGTAAAAATCGATTAAATTTATTTTTAATCAAAAAGAAAGATGTTTTATATTATGAAACTGAAAGCAATGAAGTAAAATGAAATGTTAAGTCTAACTCGCCATATGAGTGCAAAGGGTTAAAATATGGCATTTGCAGTTATTTGTTAACTCAATTGCAAGTTTTTGTCTACAAGAATTAATTTACAAAAGTAACAGAACTTCTGAGCTCGCCTAATCCAAAATTGTTCACATTCACAGTACGTAATTTATAAAACCGTACGGAGAAACACTGTATTTCATATTTAAAACATAGCAAAAATAGAAACTTACGGCGGTGGCGGCTCGATAGACATCTTTTTGACATCTTTCTTCCGTTTCGGTGGCATGGTGTTTCACATAGAATTATAAAAACAATTAAACCTTTGAACTTCGTATTTTGCGTAGGTAAAACAAAGTATCTTCTTCGCTGTGTCCTCTCCTATTAAGACACTTAACTTCCGCGTTCAACGCACAGCTATCGATCAAACAGTTATTTAGAATACACGGTCCGCACAGACATTCACTCTGCAAATTATATAAAGCTCGTTTTATTCAATTTCGTCGATTAAATTTTTTTTTACAAACCTTTAAACACATTCTAAAGACAAATCTTTATCGTTACTAGAACGAGCAATTCTTTGAAAGTCTATTTTTGAAAGTCAACTTTGAAAGTCAATTTGACGCACTTCAGATTTCATGCTTGAATTTAACAAGTACGCTCGCGGAAAATGTAAAATGAAAACGAAGTTTGCATAGAAAAAGCGTGCTAAAGAAATATGTGCTAATAAAGATCTGTCGATTTAAAGTAAAGTGAACTAACAATATTACAAAAAAAAAAAAAGAAATGTAAACTGAAAACGAAGTTTGCATAGAAAAAACGTGCTAAACAAATCTGTGCTAATAAAGATCTATCGATTTAAAGTAAAGTGAACTAACAATATTACAAAAAAAAAAAAAAAAATGTAAACTGAAAACAAAGTTTGCATAGAAAAAAGCATGCTAAATAAATCTGTGCTAATAAAGATCTGTTGATTTAAAGTAAAGTGAACTAACAATATTACAAAGAAAAAAGCATGCTAAATAAATCTGTGCTAATAAAGATCTGTCGATTTAAAGTAAAATGAACTAACAATATTATAAAAAAAAACGTACTAAACAAATCTGTACTAATAAAGATCTGTCGATTTAAAGTAAAGTGAACTAACAATATTACAAAAAAATGTATTTGTTCTGTAAAAATGTACTTGTTCTCTGTATTTTAATGTACCCGTCAAAATGACTTGATCGATGACCGTAAGCCTACTGTTAACACTAGAACTACCGACGATCAAGGTACACCTATTTCGACCAAAGAATTCAAATTAGTAACTATTCGAGAAACATATAAAATGCAAGGGAGATAAATCTTTATTCATATTTGTTACAGAAAAACGCAATAAATTCTTTAAAATATATCAATTTAAATTCATAGAATTTACACGAGAAATTGCAAACCAGTCATTTTGACCGCTTCGGTGGTTCCAGTGTTAAACACTTTCATAACTTCTAAACTCTCTTTTATTATTTATACATCAATTTTATATTTTTCAGCAAGCAACGTTATATTTTTCAACACAATTGACGCACGTCTTCGATTCAATTAAGCTCGTGTCTTTCTAATTACCAATTAAACGACGCCGGTTACAGTTGGAAAACTTAATTACCTCGGAGAATGTTGTCTACTGACCTGAATATATGATTTATTAATCAAACACATTTTAACCGTGTCTCCTTTTATATATTTACAACATTTCAGTAAGGCAGAAGTAAAACGGGAATGAAATTGGAAACTTTAAAAGTGCATTTCGAAAGTGCGGCACGGAAATGGACGTTATATTAAAATATAAACTCAAATGACAGATATATGAAGTTTGAATTGCTCGATGTAAAATATTCTGAACGTAGCAGTACTTTGGCCAACGATATTTATTTTTCGTTTAAATGACAGTTCCGTTTCGATTCTCCGTGTTCAGCGCGTAACGTTCCGAGTTAATTGCGTCAATTGAGATTTACAAATGACAGGGTGAACGTAAAAGCTTTGATTGTCCTCTATTCTAAATTCTAGGTTAAAATTTCGCTAAATTCTGGTCCGTTCGTTCATTAACATTGAAAAAAAATATATATATTTTGCAAGGAGATATTCTTGAGTATAACGATGCACAGTTGATGCGCTGGAAAACGAACTTATTGCAAAAATTAGTTGAATCGGTGAAAAAATGTGAGACACGTTTAACCGGAATTTACAAACATTTCTTTCATCGTTAAAAGAAAAGGTAATCGTAGTAAACTGATTTAACTGATTTATAGTGTACAGGTATGTGACGGATCCCTGTTTTTCGATTTTAGTAATTTTTTTTTATTTTATGCTTTATTGAAACTAGATTTCTTAATTTTGTCTATTTTTTTTTTATACACATTTCGGAATCCGTACATGGATTTTTAATAATTGTATCATAATATTTTTAATAATTGTATCATAATATTTTTAATAATTGTATTATAATATTTTTAATAATTGTATCATAATATTTTTAATAATTGTATCATAATATTTTTAATAATTGTATTATAATATTTTTAATAATTGTATTATAATATTTTTAATAATTGTATCATAATATTTTTAATAATTGTATCATAATATTTTTAATAATTGTATCATAATATTTTTAATAATTGTATCATAATATTTTTAATAATTGTATTATAATATTTTTAATAATTATATTATAATATATTTACACCAAGACAGCGGATTTTTATACAAATTCATATTGTTAGGAATATAATTTAAAAAACAGAAGCTAGATTATTAACTGAATATTAAAACGAGTACTATATTTTCGGTTTATTTATATATTTTTGATTATTGTATGCATTCTCCGTATTTTAGTGCATAAATACATAAAAATTCGCAGTCTGTCTATAACTATATTTATAATTATACATTAATATCAATTTAATAATTTATTAATATCAATTAATTGTGCAATCAGCGTAAGTTTTTATGACTACAATAAGAGAGTTAATGTTACTCCTTTTTATGTTTTGAATAATTTGATTAGCCGTGTTAAATATCGCAGAATGAAGAACTTTATGGATAAAGGTGGAAGTAAAGAAAATCTAAATAAAATTATTAAAAGAGTCAAATGTTCCGTATACACATATATGCTACTCCGTTTTCAGTGGTGTTGCTTTTGATATCCTTATCGGTATGGCTGTGTATATGTCGCTGGGGATTTCGATATAATTTGAAAGACCGAGAAGTAATCGAACAGAATATTAATTAATTTGTAACGAGATTATAATGTTTTTGAAGTATCTTTAATTGTAACAACTATATTTTGTTATTTACGTCTCTTACATTTTTCGATACGATTTAATTAGTCGTTATATATCGATATTAATTAATAATACATTTTCACAATTTATGCGTTCAGATTCTGTCCTGCTTAATCGTGTACTTCATCGTTATCTCTTTGTTGAACATGCTTTTTCTGGGCCATATGAAATTTTATGGCGAACACCCGCAAGGAGTTAAAAATTGAGGATACAAAAATTATTACAAGTAGGAATAATATTTCTAAATATATTTTACTACTTTTACTATTTTTATTCTCTTAAGGAAGAAAGTAGTAATAAATAAAAATAGTTAGCAGTAAAAAAGTATAGTTAGTAATAAAATAGTGGTAGTAAAAAAAAAAGTAGTTAATAAAATGATTAATCTTTCAATATAAATGTATAAGCACAGTGTTCATTAAAGTTTTCGATAAATTTATTATTTGAACTCTATTAACGATAAAATTAATTGTTGCGTTAATTTAGAACATTCAACTTCAATGAGATTAAAAATTTTTCCTTTATTCGTGCATTAAAAACGTTAAGAAGTTTCGTTTGAAAAAGAAATTCTTTTATTGCGTAAAAAGTAAAACGTTTAAATAAACCGCGTCTAGAAATCGAATGATTCGACTTATCGAAACGTAGTTGTCTGCTGCTATAGGTGGCTGTTTCTCTTAATTACTTAAATTTTGCCTCAGAAATTATATATCATTCAAATACAAGGTATTCTATTAAATGTCTGATTTAATTAATATTTCTGTTCATTAAAATTGTACATTGAAATAACTGTTTCAGCTTTTATTGAAACATNTTTTTTTTTTGTTTTAAAATACTAAACATTTATAATATTATTATACATTTATATTAATATAACATATATATAATTATATGTTATATATATAATTTATATAATTTATATTAATTAATATAAATATAATATTATACATTTATAATATTCTTTTTTTTTTTTAGAATAATACTTCAAGTTTTTATAACAATTCTCTGAAACATAAAAAAATTTAGGAGTGTAAAGAGTTAAATTAGCAAATATTAATCAATCCCCGAAATCACGACGAAATTGCTTAATTGAAAAATACGACGACGCTATTTTAAATATTGTGTGTTTAACCCAGTTACGGTCTTCGGAGTTTATTCACTTTAATTACGGTCTCGTTTCTTTAAAGAAGTCATANAATAACTTTCAAACTGCTAGATAGATCGTAATGTAACCAGTGTCATCTTGTAGCGGATAGCATTAGCTTTAATTTGACCGCAGGAAGGGCTATGTAGCACCACCGGAAGCGGAAATATAAGCGTTTAAAGAAATAACAGCCTCAAAAATTCACCGCCGCTAGATGGCGCTGGCGTCGCCAAAAAAATTACAAACATAGTTTTTTTAATCGCTTATAACTCCCGAACCAGTGGGCCGATTTTAACGCAACGGGGCTCAAATTAAAGCTAAAACTCCAGTCTACAAGCTGGTACCAGTTTTGTTAAGATCTATCCACTGGTTCACAAGTTAGAAATCGCCAAATCGTTTAATTGCTCGTAACTCTTTAACCGCTGAATCAATTTTAATAAAACCGACAGGATCGTGTTCCTGGGATCTTTAGCTTTAATTTGACTCCAGGATAACCTCGGAAAGTGTTGTAGAAGCCAAGATATGAGCGTTTTTCTAAAGGTTAATTTTTCCACGATTAGTTCCACCTTTTCACCGCTAGATGGCGAAGCGATTTGTTACCCCGTGAATCACCCTTATTTAAACAAATGCTTGTAACTCCTGAACCAGAAGGGCTGTTTAAACAAAATTCGGCTCAAATTAATCCTTAAGGTCTACGCTTTAATTTAAGACGCAGCGGGTCCAACAATTTTGCCTAGAAGCCAAGTTATTCACATTTACCTTATTTAGTACCTCTGACTTTCAATTAGTTTCAAAGGTTTATTTTTAGTATTCTCATAATTATGAAGAAAACAATACCTGAGGAGCTTCTACTTTAGTTTTCCCATCTTCCTTCGATTTCTTAACGTTCTCTTTTCCTCAGTTTAGTAGATTCTAGGAAATGTACGAATAATTACACAGTTTTCAATTAATTTTTGCGGACAATGTCCTTTTTCCACTTTTGTGATACTTCTTCGTGTCTTTATCCACTTCTTTTCATTTCTTTCTTCTTAAATTACTTGGACAGCGTATAATAATTTGTTTTTAATACATTTAATTGTGCCAGAAGAATATTCTATAGGATATTCTCTGTTTACCTGCTCAAACAGAAACATCGTTTTGTATTCATCGTTTCAATTTTTCCGAGCATGTTACACGATAAAGAAAAATGAATAAAAAAAAACAATTTGCATAAGCTGTAAGGTTTCTCTTTGTGGAATATGCTTCGCGAAGTATCATACTTCACAGGAACAAATGATAATAAAATTAGACACACAAGTTTCGAGTCTTTTCAACATATTTCCACGGTTCGGTGACGTTAACTTATAAAAGAAAAGGAAATCATTGCCGAATAAAAAAATCATATTAAAAGAGGTAAATGCGACGATAAAATACCCTTAATAGGTTTCCTAATTTTTTAACCAACTTAATTAGTTTTTGGAAACAATTTTGCTCGTAAATCGACACACAAAATTACCGAACATATGATAATTAAAAATTTCTAGTAGCCTTACGACTTTAAAATCGATTCGAAAATAGAAACAAATACGTGTAATATAAATACAAATTTTTTACCAATAGAATTACTGACGATTTAAGCACGCATATTTGTATCGAAGAAATTTGAACGAAATTTATGTGAAAAAGTACGTAATGCAACATAGACAAACTCTTATTTATATTATTAACAGAAACGCACAGAGAATTGTATAGAAATTGCTGCAGTAAATTTATAAATGTATAAAAAATTAGGAACTGTTCATTCTGACCATTTTGGTAGTTCCAGCGTTAAATAAATATTTTTTAAAAGTAACTTGAAATCGTTTCGCTCGTACGTTGAATACAAACAATTTTGAATTTGAAATTTTATTAACGCAACGATGTCGCGCCACGGTTCGTTGATTCTACGAGGCACAACTCGATACAATAGATCTCATCGGACCCTCAATTTAGATCTATTTAGAGTTCTCAAGAGAGTTATCTGTCTATTGTCGCGATGCGTGGTAACCGTGATACGCTTCGCAAGGAAAATCACGCCTAGTTTCTTTAGGAAGAACGCAGTGCTCTTTGACGAGAATAATTGAACTGGCTGTAGTTGGGTTTAATTTAAGTATTCTTCGTATAATTCGGGAATTGATTAACAGCTTAAAACTTTGTCATAGAATGTGAAACACAGGGAACTATGAAATTGGTAACTTCAACGCTGGTTTAAAGTTTTCATTCAACTTCCAAGCTTCTAAAGTTTAGAATCGTATAGTTATGAAACAAAATTGGAAAATTGCATTAAAATGTTCGATAAAAAGTGAATTTATCCTCTATTATCGTTATTGTGGTTAAATATGCAAGATTAATCATTTACACTTTGATCGTACAGATATAAGTGATACAGTGATAACCTGGTTAAGAAAGTTGTGTATGAAATTAAGCAAGTTATTCAATATAGTAAAAAGTGAACTGGATACTTTTAATTAAAGATTAATGTTTGAAGTCGAGTATTAAATTTTTTTTTTATTTTTATTTTCTTTATAAAATGCACCTACTTTTGTATACAAAATAATTATGTTTCCTGGGAATTGAAAACCTTTTATTAAAGATTAATATTTGAAGTCGAGTATTAAATTTTTTTGTTTCTTTATTTCGTTTATAAAATGCACCTATTTTTATATACAAAATAATTATGTTTCCTGCGAATTGAAAACCTTTTATTAAAGATTTATGTTTGAAGACGAGCATTAAATTTTTTTTTTATTTTATTTTCTTTATAAAATACACCTACTTTTGTATACAAAATAATTATGTTTCGTGCGAATTGAAAACCTTTTATTAAAGATTAATGTTTGAAGTCAGCGAGTATTAAATTCTTTTTTTTTTTTATTTCCTTTATAAAATGCACCTACTTTTGTATACAAAATAATTATATTTCGTGCGAATTGAAAACCTTTTATTAAAGATTAATGTTTGAAGTGGAGTATTCAATTTTTTTTTTATTCCCTTTATAAAATGGGATAATAATATTTTTACACACACAATAATTACATTTTGCGTAGCAGATATAAAAACAAAATAAAAAACTGTATTTAGATAAAGAAATTTAGAAAAATAACGAGCAAAGAAATCAATCTTGACGATTAGTTATCTGTCAATTACTGATAAAATATTAAAAATGTCGGCTATTACTGATTACTTATGAATATGAAAAATTCATAATAACTATCACTCAATACACAGAGACTATAGTCACCCGCGGTAATAATAATATATTAAAAAATGCTTAATAAATAAATATTTTAATTAACAAAAATGGTAAATAATAATATGTTATTCGCTTAAATTTTTGTAGCAGCAATTTTAAACCTCTAACAGTCTACACGATCCGACAATATTAAATTAAAATAAAATCTTTCATACTATCGTATAAGCAGTGATTTATATGCAAATAGACGAGAAGCAGAAAGAGATATGAATGAAGTAACAATGTTTACCAATTCATAAGTTGAATTCTATTATAGTTCGGTTTGTTTACCAGGAGTATTCACCTGTCGCACATATTATCTTTCATATTCACTGGCACGCTACTCTTTTATTATTCAATCAGGGTTGAAAATAAACACGGAAGAGCACCGAAACTGCGCGTACTAACTCGAAATATAAACTTTCTTCCAACGCCAAGATCCACATTTAGATCGTTCAGAATGTAAAAGCACTTATGTCGCGGATTACGAATCGCGCTAAATCCGGAAAGGAAATTTGATAATTTATCGTTTAAACCTTGGCCTGGTAGCGTAAACGTAGTTGAATCTTTATTCCTCGTGACGGTGCACGATCTTTGGTAGAGATCTTTGATCTTATTCTTTGGTAGAGATCTTTGATCTTATTCTTTGATAGCGGTGATCTTTTCAACCCCTTGTCTTGCAACCACGAGTCGCGCTCGTGGCACAGATTATTGTCCAAACACTGTAAAGACACGCTATATTTGCGATAAAGTTTAATTTTATCATTAACTGCAATTTTAATCTATAAGACTGAGAATTAGCAAATATTAGGTTTTCCCAAGAGTTTCTTTCGTTTTATTAATAAGCGATGGATACATAATATTTTATGTTTCACGATATATTATTATTTTATACAGGATTCATTTTGCGCTATTTTTTCCCTCGAGTACTTTCTAAAATATTGTACCAATCAAAATTATCAAGCTTGAGATTCAATATTAAGTCTTGCATTTCGAGGCGATTCGAGTCGCTGCATTAATCCAAGTGGCGAGTGAGAGTCACCTCTCGAGTGCAAAGGGTTAATTAGGATTTAGGTGTCACTGGTGTTTTTCGGCAATGCACGCGCTGTCACTCACGTTTTTCGGAAGTCCTAACCGTGCGCCCGTCTTATAGACATCACCTTAACACTTTGACGGCCGCACATTTTTCGCATCGCCTTTAGACTACCGACGACAATATTTACACAATCGTTCGTAGCATCATTATTAATAAGAAAAGAGTTAAGATCACTATTACACTATTTTACACGAACGTGACAACGGCCGTCAATGTGTTAAAATCACCTAGATATATATTTTCTTCCATTGTATTTTAAATATAATTATTTAAATACTCCTTGACATAACTTCCTCAACAGTATAGCTACTGAAAAAAATCAGCTGTTTAAAAATCAGCTACTCAAAAAAATCAACACTAACTCCTATCGTTATTTCAATATTTTATGATACAAAAAATAATGTTAAGATGTCTTTTACGTTAGTATATTTGATACAATATCTGATAAGCTCGTTCGACAATAACGATTCGGGATTTTAAGTAGGTTTAGTTTGTGAATGAAATGGACGATGATTTCTCTGTCGACTTCTGACTGTGATTATTTTCCTCTTTTTCCTTCCCGCTGGAGAACTTGGCACCGCTTCCCATTCGTTTCTCCTATCTATTCAATTTTCGCCAAGTTGGCGAACTCGTTGCCAAGAAAACCGACGAAACGTTTTGTCTTTTCCGGGTTTCGGCGTGAGAATTGGAGTACACGCGGAACGAAGATAGTTGAGAAAAAATAATTTATTCAATTTCTCTTTGCTCGACGATCAACAGAGATCGTAAAAGCGAAATATGGTACTGGAAGCGTTTCGAGCCATACGAGAATTAATTTTTAATTAAATTTCTGTACAGATAAATTTTAAAAATCTGTCACGATGTGGTTTTGTAAACACAGTGATGATTATGAAGCAAATCTTTTTATTAATCACAATATTTGTCTCGTTGAAGTAAGGACTTTCTTTTTTACACACTTTATTTTATCATTGAAAGCAACGGAGATATTTCAAGTTAGGTTGAAACTTAGGAATATTTTATTTCAGAG
Source organism: Ctenoplectra terminalis (assembly GCA_019453375.1). Lineage (NCBI taxonomy): Eukaryota > Metazoa > Arthropoda > Insecta > Hymenoptera > Apidae > Ctenoplectra > Ctenoplectra terminalis. Next base: position 48,729 of record SMSQ01021399.1, on the reverse strand, counting down.
TAGAATTAAACGAATGAAACGATTTTTGATAAATTTTTATTACTACATTATTAATAAATGCATGATTAATTTAAACTTCAGTCGATAATACGGTAAGTTCTGGCAATAAATTGAAGAAGTTAATTAAAGATGTCTGAAATATGTAAAAAACGATTCGTGCAAAAGTTTAATCTGAAAAAGTGCACGCGTTATTTTAATCATAGTTTTAAATATTTAAGAAACTAATTTTTCTCCCTCTTTTTTTTTTAGGAAGAAGAAGCTAGTCCGTAGTACATTTATGGACAAACATTAACTGAAAACGTACAACTTTTTCTGTGTGTCTAGGAAGTAAAACGTAAGACGGGTAAAAACGGATAAAAGTTTCTCCTGACGAGAGAGTAATTACAAATGATAAAAAATTCTGTTCTTAATAAGGTACCCTCGACTAGTAACCGAACTTGGTAGAAAGCAAATACTTTTTCAAGATAAGAGTTCTGTAATTTGCTTTTTTTCGAATCACGTAGCAGCAAAGTTTTAAAGGAAATAAAAAAGATTCCACGGAAAGGGTTAATTGCTAAAGGTAGAAATTTTTTCGTCGGAAGTACACGTGGAATTAAGCGTTAAAATTTGTATAGCAAGTAAAATCCCTGTTCTTCTTACGAAATAATTTAACATTATAGTAGAAATATTGATCAAAGAATTAATATTTATTTATTCATTTCCAATTATCTATCAAAATATGCAAGGATAATATTCTTTTCCGAAGACAAATATATTCTTAATATCACGTGAACGATATTTCTTCAAAGTTTCAGATTTTCTCAATTTTTTCAAACTCTTCCTTAATACGCGTTCAATATGTCCTTGATACGCTCGTTTATTTAAATATCTACGAAGTGTTTCGTGCACCGACTCTAAACAAGGCTCACGAAACAAATTTCCCAGTTAGAAAATTAGGCGAAGCCTTTCTACTCTCGTGTTTTATCAAAAGTTTGCCACGACAAGGCTCACAAAACAAATTTCTCAGTTAGAAAATTAGGTGAAGCCTATCTACTCTCGTGTTTTATCAAAAGTTTGCCGCGAACAAGGCTCACAAAACAAATTTGCCAGTTAGAAAATTAGGTGAAGCCTTTCTACTCTCATGTTTTATCAAAAGTTTGCCACGAACAAGCCTCACGAAACAAATTTCCCAGTTAGAATATTAGGTGAAGCCTATTTATTCTCGTGTTTTATGCAAAGTTTGTCACAAACAAGGCTCACAAAATAAATTTCTCATTTAGAAAATTAGGCGAAGCCTATTTATTCTCGTGTTTTATGCAAAGGTTGCTACAAACAAGGCTTACAAAACAAATTTCTCAGTTAGAAAATTAGGTGAAACCTACCTATTCTCGTGTTTTATGCAAAGGTTGCTACAAACCAGGCTCACGAAACAAATTTCCCAGTTAGAATATTAGGCGAAGCCTATTTATTCTCGTGTTTTATGCAAAGGTTGCTACAAACAAGGCTTACAAAACAAATTTCTCAGTTAGAAAATTAGGTGAAACCTACCTATTCTCGTGTTTTATCAAAAGTTTGCCACGAGCGCGCCATAACGATGCAAACTGATAATTCTCGAGTCGTGGTGCGAGCGTGAAAGTGGGCAAGTCGCGAATTTCTAGATGGATAGGGGAAACGGAAGGCGGTGAGCAAAAGGGGCCGATATGGAGGAAACGAAATAGATAGCATCCCCGGAGAGAGAGAAATCCAGTTTCAGGCAAACTGTCTTGCCAGCAGTCCGAAGATAGTTTGGGATCCAGATTCCCGGGAGTTAGGCCAAACCGCGTTCCCGACCAAAACGTCCTCTGTTCTCCGTCGAGTCGCTTCTCTGTGTCGACTTCGAAACGAGGATCTTCCGACTGCTGAGCGTTGGATTTTCTGCATAACCAATTGAAACGGTACGTATGTGGTTGTTTCTCTTTTTACAAATGGCAGTGTATAATATATATACTTTTCTTTTTTTATTACTAACTTCAACTAATTAAACTTTTGTTTTTCTACTTGTTTCACCCTGATAGGTTAATTTGTCTTTGGGTGTCAAATCGATATACAATTGACAAATAATTGAATTTATAAATCATTGAAAAATAAAAGAATGCAATTTCTGTACATTCAGACGTTCACATTGTTTATGAACAATAAAGAAGTGTGCAAGGTCTATTGCTCTTTTTACGTTTATCGTAACGTACACTTTTTGCGGGAAGAAATGTTTGGAATTGTTGGATTATTACTGGGAATGGTAAAAATACAATATCGGTTGAAAGCAAAAATTAGCTTCACTGTTGTAAGGGATGTCTTTGTATGAGTAAATGTAATAGGACTGATTAGACGTGTCCTGTGGAAGTGAGAAAGTCTGGCCACTTAAAGTATAATCGTTCTTACAATTTTGTTAGTCTCTTAGCTACGGCGAGATTTTTCGCGAAACTATATCACTGTACGACATGGCCTGCAATCTTAGTTATGTTACAATAAACATATGTAGGAGTAGTAGTGTATATTGAAGACTTAAAAACTAATTAAAACTATGTTTCCTCGGCTCCTTTATATTATTTTCCGGCTAAAGGCCGAACCAATTGGAAACGAGGTTCCATGGTTTCGGTGCGGCCGAAAACTTGAAACTTGCGTGTTATGAGAGGTCTATCTCTCTCTCATACACACGCACGCGCACACACACACGNTACTTGTTTCACCCTGATAGGTTAATTTGTCTTTGGGTGTCAAATCGACATACAATTGACAAATAATTGAATTTATAAATCATTGAAAAATAAAAGAATGCAATTTCTGTACATTCAGACGTAAGAGTNCAAACTGATAATTCTCGAGTCGTGGTGCGAGCGTGAAAGTGGGCAAGTCGCGAATTTCTAGATGGATAGGGGAAACGGAAGGCGGTGAGCAAAAGGGGCCGATATGGAGGAAACGAAATAGATAGCATCCCCGGAGAGAGAGAAATCCAGTTTCAGGCAAACTGTCTTGCCAGCAGTCCGAAGATAGTTTGGGATCCAGATTCCCGGGAGTTAGGCCAAACCGCGTTCCCGACCAAAACGTCCTCTGTTCTCCGTCGAGTCGCTTCTCTGTGTCGACTTCGAAACGAGGATCTTCCGACTGCTGAGCGTTGGATTTTCTGCATAACCAATTGAAACGGTACGTATGTGGTTGTTTCTCTTTTTACAAATGGCAGTGTATAATATATATACTTTTCTTTTTTTATTACTAACTTCAACTAATTAAACTTTTGTTTTTCTACTTGTTTCACCCTGATAGGTTAATTTGTCTTTGGGTGTCAAATCGATATACAATTGACAAATAATTGAATTTATAAATCATTGAAAAATAAAAGAATGCAATTTCTGTACATTCAGACGTTCACATTGTTTATGAACAATAAAGAAGTGTGCAAGGTCTATTGCTCTTTTTACGTTTATCGTAACGTACACTTTTTGCGGGAAGAAATGTTTGGAATTGTTGGATTATTACTGGGAATGGTAAAAATACAATATCGGTTGAAAGCAAAAATTAGCTTCACTGTTGTAAGGGATGTCTTTGTATGAGTAAATGTAATAGGACTGATTAGACGTGTCCTGTGGAAGTGAGAAAGTCTGGCCACTTAAAGTATAATCGTTCTTACAATTTTGTTAGTCTCTTAGCTACGGCGAGATTTTTCGCGAAACTATATCACTGTACGACATGGCCTGCAATCTTAGTTATGTTACAATAAACATATGTAGGAGTAGTAGTGTATATTGAAGACTTAAAAACTAATTAAAACTATGTTTCCTCGGCTCCTTTATATTATTTTCCGGCTAAAGGCCGAACCAATTGGAAACGAGGTTCCATGGTTTCGGTGCGGCCGAAAACTTGAAACTTGCGTGTTATGAGAGGTCTATCTCTCTCTCATACACACGCACGCGCACACACACACGCCAAGACATTCTCTACCTACACATATGAATGAATAAATTATAGTTTTATTCATAAATTTTGACATAAAGAGTCTGAAAAACTATAATATCATGTGAACGCATTATACAACTCTCATCGACTGATTAATAAGTGAGACATCATAGTGGTGTACCGTTCAGTGAGATGACATCTGCGAAAGCCACTATAGTGGCGTACAGTAGTTAAAAGGCTAGGTATAAGTGGACGATAGTTTTCCTTTTAGATGTACAGATCAGTTCGTAGTAAGATTTCATCGAGTTCAGACTTTCGATCCAAGCCGTAGAATAAAGATACAGATAGCGAACCTATTTTATTTCATTTATAAGAACCGATATTCCAATACGAATTAATAAGACGAGTGTTGAACTTGTTCTCAAAATATTTATCGATAAATCCTTGGTTTGCTTCTAAAATAATAAAGAAATATTTTATTTCGCGTCCATTCTGTCGGTTATAACATCCCAGAAACATATTAACGATCCGTGTCACAATTTTATAGCATTAAACTTTGGATTCTAAGTACTCGGGTAGTAAGAATTACTCGAAAGCTTATTCCTCTCAATTTCATTCGATCAAAGAGTTTAATCAAAGGGATCACAAACAAGGTTTCTGTGAAGAAACATCAAGAGACAGATTTCTAGTTGAAACGCCAATCCAATGGCTCTTATAACTTTTAGAGAGGTTCATTGTGAAGCGATTACTCTAGCCTGTCCGCTCATGAATACCACTCGTTAGGTGTACACGGAGAAACGAGAGAAGTTCTCGTGCATATTGCAAGGGGATGGTTGAAAATTGCTTCGAAGCGTACGGTTAATGCGCCAAGGTCTGCCTTTCAATATGCCAATTCGGTGGAAAACTTCGTTCATGATTGAAATACTGGGGAATCACGAGCGTGCTCTGGAAGCCGGACAAGCTTCCCGATAATAGGGTCACGTAGAACTTTAAGCAACAATCTCGTTTTGTAACTTGTTGCGTCTGTTTACCGTGTACGGGGGCAGAATTTTGTTTTCCTTGTTAAGATAAAATAATGGGAGGCAATAAGTTACGTGATGCATTACCAATGGTATAATGGAAGAAAGTATACATGGTATTGTGGGGATATAAGTAAGTGGGATGAGACTTTGGTATATATGTAAGAATCGACGGGTCTTTATTAATTAAAATGCGCGGTAGCGTCAATTCCTCTTCTATGAATATATATATCGCAATGCTCTGAAGACGCTCGGTGATCGACTGTTCGGCACGGTGATCGTATAATAAGTGTCCTCCGGCCGTTTTTCCCCGAAGATCGGCAAAAATTCTTGCCTCTCATTATTTTCGGTTCCAACATATATGTAAAGTTTCATGTTAAATAATATATAATAATTCTTCCGACGCTAACTCTAACACACTGTCTACTCTTCAACTCTTAACCAGTTAACCGTGGCGCCCCTGTTTGAGAGCGCGCAACTATGTGTGTCACGGAAATCGAGCGATGACGAGTATACTCGTCAATCACAGAGTAAGTGTCGCTGTTAAAATATTGGATCAAAAAGATGGGTTAATTTTATAAAATTGCCAATTCTATTACTAATACTTATTTATTTGGTTAACATAAACATATATTGCATACATATTACTCGAAAAACGCAAGAAAAATGAAATACATATAAAGGTAAGAATTTCGGGCCAGCAGGTATCATTGGGCTCAGCGCCTTGTTGGTGTCACGCATTTGCCCCATGGCTGACCATATATGAAGAAACCCTATTATAAATCAACTTTCCGACTTTTGACTTTGTCCTTTTTAGGCTAACATCTAAAAAACATTATCATCGCGCATAAATAAATTCGTTATGCGAACTTATACGCTGTTTCAGCCGGTGCATACGGGGACGCATGAGTTCATCTTAAATTTTTCATATTTTTTATTTATTTGTTTCACACCGGCCTGGCTTCAAAATGTTCTAAACATCTTGAAATTTGAGAATACGTTTTGTTTTTCTCAAAAATTGCAATTTAAATAGCCAATGGTCACTGATTTATACGCATGACGAGTATACTCGTCGATACACAAAATTTTGCCACTTCTCCACGACGAGTATACTCGTCAATCACAGTTAACTGGTTAATTCTGAACTCGTATCCTTAACTGCTTATTCTTAACTGCCTCGTCCCTGAACTCATTCACACTTTTATCATTTTCTCTGCTCATTCTTTCCTCTGCTCTCACATGCACCCTTTCTCCCTTGCACTCCATCCCTTGCGTCCATGGTCCAAACTCTCGCAGTCACGTACACGGTTTTCCCAATCACTTCGTTCACACGGTTCGATCACTCGGTTCCAAAAATTCTTTCCTCGCATCCCTTCAACCACTCGATATCATTTCGTCCGCAGTCATACTTTCCCTAAACATACCGGCGCCGTCCAAAAAGAACACCCAGTTTTTTCTCCAGTTTTCTGGGTCAAAGATTAGCATATAAGTGAATAAAAATTGTTATGAGAAATAACAATTTTTTGTTAACCCACTGAAACAAAGCCATCACAAATAAAACATGTAAAAAAAAAAAAAAATGCACGATTGCGCCGTACTGTCACATGACAGTACTTAGGTCCTAAAGAAACTAGTTATAAGCAATCCGTTCTTTATCGAGGATAAGCTATGTACACAATATTGTATCTTCTGCTGTTTTTTAAGTCAATAAACAAATTAAATAAAAAAAAAAAAAAAT
>SMSQ01021399.1:0-41287 GCA_019453375.1 Ctenoplectra terminalis | reverse complement strand
TATTGTATCTTCTGCTGTTTTTTAAGTCAATAAACAAATTAAATAAAAAAAAAAAAAAATATCGGCACCGTCCCGTCGCGAGGAGACAGCGGCCGCACGCACTTGAACAACTAACATTCATACCTCTTTCAGCTTAGCCCAAACATTCACTCGTCTCACGCATTCTTTATTTTTAACACTCTACAGTATTTCACCTAACTTTATCACTTTACCCTTTTCGCTACAGGTTTGTCTCTCAGGCACTTCTTTGATCTCTGAGAAGTCTAATTTTATATTTTTTTTTTTTCTTTCTTTTCTTTAACCAGGTAAGTGCGTTTGACGACTATATCCGTCATGAAGATGTGTTTCTAGTTGAGATGTGAACTAGTTTCTAGCTTTACAAGATTAATTAAAATTCAGTGTTAAAGGATTCAAAGATAAATGTAGAACGTAATTTTTTTCAAGTAACAGAGACGTAACTGAGAAACGACAATTGGTGTCCCGAAAGAATGTGGAGAGAAAAAAGGAACGATTTCGCGAAACAGAAGTTTGATTAAACGAACGATAGAGGAAAGAATTGGAAAAAAACCAATCTGCAAAGCGTTAGATTTTAGCTTTCTGAAGCGTGTTCTGTTGAAGATCAAAGAGTACGCTCGCAAATACCAATCGGTTCCGGTAGAACAGTGGCACTTTCAATCGTTAAAGCTGACAGACGATATCCATGACTGTTATACGTAGAAATGCATCGTTAAACAGGTAGAAAAGTTGAATTCTTCGTAAATTTTTCGTTCTGCATAATTTGCATGTAATCTATATATGATGGTATAAATATTGTAGCTTCAAAGAAATGTGGCATAATATATTCTCTTTAAAATATTTTTCAAGAGTCTGTATCAGAGATGAGGAACCTTTTTACCATTATAGGCCACATTTAAATTAGACAGTAATAAAGGAGGTCGCTATAATTTCTTATATTTCATTGCTGATATTTTTATTTGTTTAAGCACATATATTCATCTAAATTTTTAAATTTTAATAAACAACTACATATTTAAATACCACTTCAAATAAAAATAATATTGGTAGAAGCATTTTTAAATAAATTCATTACGTTATAAAGAAATACTATAAAGAAATAATATTAAGTAGAAGTAGTAATATTAATAAAAGTATTTTTAAATAAATTCATTACATTATAAAGAAATACAATAAAAAAATAATATTAAATAGAAGTAGCAATTATATTAATACAAGTATTTTTAAATAAATTTATTACATTATAAAGAAATATAATAAAATAATAATATTAAGCAGAAGTAGTAATAATATTAATACAAGTATTTTTAAATAAATTCATTACATTACAAAGAAATACAATAAAAAAATAATATTAAGCAGAAGTATTAATAATATTAATAGAAGTATTTTTAAATAAATTTATTACATTATACAGAAATACAATAGAAAAATAATATTATGCAGAAGTAGTAATAATATCAATACAAATATCTTTAAATAAATTCATTACATTGTAAAAAAAATACAATAGGAAAATATTAATATTAAGTTACATGAAACTCACAAGAAACTCACGGATGCCCCGCACGTTCCCTGCCTATGGTCCATATTATCTTCAAAGGCTATGAAAAAGAGGCTCGCCATAAAAAATTAGCTTCTAGTTGTACGTAAATAAAACAGTTTCGTTTACCAACGTACACAACTTTATCCGCGGTAACTTTCAAATTTACAACGTTACATCGTATAAATTCTTAATAAAAGAGTTTAACACATGAATGCTTTCTGCAAACCGAGTTAAAACAAGTATTAAACTACGGCAACGTTGAAACTCTTATACATTCTGCCCACTTTCATACTTTACCTATCAATTTAATAATGACGACTGCGCATAAAAGCACGANAGGAGGTCGCTATAATTTCTTATATTTCATTGCTGATATTTTTATTTGTTTAAGCACATATATTCATCTAAATTTTTAAATTTTAATAAACAACTACATATTTAAATACCACTTCAAATAAAAATAATATTGGTAGAAGCATTTTTAAATAAATTCATTACGTTATAAAGAAATACTATAAAGAAATAATATTAAGTAGAAGTAGTAATATTAATAAAAGTATTTTTAAATAAATTCATTACATTATAAAGAAATACAATAAAAAAATAATATTAAATAGAAGTAGCAATTATATTAATACAAGTATTTTTAAATAAATTTATTACATTATAAAGAAATATAATAAAATAATAATATTAAGCAGAAGTAGTAATAATATTAATACAAGTATTTTTAAATAAATTCATTACATTACAAAGAAATACAATAAAAAAATAATATTAAGCAGAAGTATTAATAATATTAATAGAAGTATTTTTAAATAAATTTATTACATTATACAGAAATACAATAGAAAAATAATATTATGCAGAAGTAGTAATAATATCAATACAAATATCTTTAAATAAATTCATTACATTGTAAAAAAAATACAATAGGAAAATATTAATATTAAGTTACATGAAACTCACAAGAAACTCACGGATGCCCCGCACGTTCCCTGCCTATGGTCCATATTATCTTCAAAGGCTATGAAAAAGAGGCTCGCCATAAAAAATTAGCTTCTAGTTGTACGTAAATAAAACAGTTTCGTTTACCAACGTACACAACTTTATCCGCGGTAACTTTCAAATTTACAACGTTACATCGTATAAATTCTTAATAAAAGAGTTTAACACATGAATGCTTTCTGCAAACCGAGTTAAAACAAGTATTAAACTACGGCAACGTTGAAACTCTTATACATTCTGCCCACTTTCATACTTTACCTATCAATTTAATAATGACGACTGCGCATAAAAGCACGATAGAAAATTCTGACGAATAAAAATAACCATTTACCGTAGAAAAAATATATATATATATATCGAAGATGGTACCGTTATATCATTTAAAAGTCGAATTTTTTGTGCCCAATCTTCCAGGAGAACTTCCTCGCTGTTTGTGACGCTTGAAATGATTTAACGAAAGCCGGAACGGTTAGAAGGAGCTTATACAGTGCCAGAACACCGGATATCAAAAAACTTTCGGGACAATATCTTTATCTTGGACGGTGTATCTGCGTAACTCTTTAAAAAAGTTCACAAGTTGGAATTAGCCGAAGCTTTATGACCGGCTTTCTTTGCGCGACAAGCACACTCGAAGCTCATAAAGAACTGTGGCTGTTTCCACACGATAATCCTCTATAAAACTTATCGTATGCATATTTTAATCAATTTCGTCGATAATTATCCTGGAAGCTTCGTATACTAAATTTATTGCTTGGATATTTTAGAAAAATTTTCGATCGACTTTAAATAAAATTCCTTTTCAATATTTTGTTCGTTGGATGGTTTAACCCTTAGCGATCGTATTTATTTAAGATGCGGATCTTGTCGGAATTTATTTTCACTGAACGTGTGTTAATTATATATTATTTTCTTTAAGAAAATTCGTATAATAAAATAACACATAACGTTTCTATTAAACTATGTTGAAACGAGAACTGTAAAAAATCGTTCTGATCTAGTACAGTTTAGGATCATACTGATTCTTTACTTTGGTGGCTGAGAGTGGACATACGACCGCAAAGGATTAATTTTGCTATAGTTTTTGAATCTTTTTCGACTTAGTAATACTGCATCTTAACCCTCGCCATGTGACTTCAGAGTTACATACTGGTGTATTTATATTTAAAAAAATTTATTTCATTTAGTTATCACTGTATTAAATTACTTTTTTTTAATTATTTTAATTATTTTAACTATTTTTTAATTAAATTAACTGTATTCAATTTTGTTACCGTATTATTGTAGTGATACAATCCATCTATAGCAATTATTATTTAAAAAATTTTGCAATCAAAGTAAAATACTGTAATCGATCCTAATTCTTTTTTCTGATAAATAAACAAAATTCGGACTACAGAGGGTTAAACAATTTTTTTATCTGGAAACAAACATAGAGAGTATTTAATACGCTTAATTGTTTGTTTTAATTATATATTAAAGACTTTCTTTCCTTAAAATTACGAAACTTTTTTTAAAGAAATGAGACATTCAATTTATAGTAGAATTAAGGAGGACTAATAGCATAATGGGTTTAAAAATATGTGTTGATGTTTCAGGCACATATTAGGAACATAAGATTACTTAGAAGATTAAAAAAAAAACGGATTGTTCAATCTATTATACTTTTTATTATAAATTGGTAATTAATACCAGAACTACCGACGATTAAAATATATTTATTTCTACCGAAGAAATAGAAATGGAAGGTTTATAAAATAATATGTAACGGATCTGAGACAAAGGTTTATCTATATTTATAAAAGAAAATCACGGAAAATCTCACCAAAGTCGCCGTTATTAATTTATAAAGTTTCTGTAATAAATTACGAATGAGTCTTTTTGGCCGCTTTGGTAGTTCTAGTGTCAATACCTATTCAATTAATTTTTAGTTCTGTGTGTTTTTTATTTGATACTTTCTTTAAGGAATGACGGATATCGTTAATTTTATTTTAACATTCACGATAAGCTTTGAAGTGATAAAATAGTTGAAGTTCCAGGTGTTAATATGTATATTTTTTATCGCAAAATTTATCGCTGTAGTACCGTCATTAGCTGCACGATGTTATTTTACTGGTAAATACGTGTCGTTAAAAAGCCATTAACGATTACACGATTGTTTCGCTGTGGTTATTTGTAATTGTTCTTTTAAAGTGACAAAAAATTGAGAACTGTATTATTCAGGGGTATTACGAAGCGTGTTCAGTATTTTGCATTTAATAGTTAAATTATCCGCGTTAATATCTGTTTCCTGTCTCATTTGTTGCCGATAACAAAACTCTTGTACATATTTTATTTCAATTTGCATCTGTCATATCGGTGAAACGACGCGTGCAAGGAATTCTTAATACCATTTAATCCTCGGAAGTCGGATGCTTTAAGACTTGCGTGACGAATGGATGCAGGGTCTTTCTGATCCGTAACTGAAGCTTCATTGTTATGCTGATTTGAATGATGACTCATGTTAAATATTTAGAGCATATTTTCATTAATGAATATGACGTTTAATAATAACTGAACGATGATTACAACTCGCTCAAACATTTTCTACATTCTCTGACATTCGAGGATTGAAAGATAAATATGGTAGACCGAGGCGAAATCATTTCCTTTTGATAATGAAAAAATAATAGTTAAAATTTAGAAAGTTATCTTTTTATTATGAATTGGTAATTAACGTCAGAACTACCTACGATTAGAATATATTTATTTTTACCGAAGAAATAGAAGTGGATGGTTTATAAAATAATGTGTAAAGCAATTGAGACAATGGTTTATCTATATTTTTAACAGAAAATCACAGAAAAGCACAGAAAGTCACAGAAAATCACAGAAAATCTCACCAAAGGCACCGTTGTTAATCACTTTGATTATCACTTTGACTATCACTTTGATTATCACTTTGACCGCTTTGGTAGTTCTAGTGTCAATACTTATTTAATTTGAACGTTAATGATACAAATTTTATTTTTCAAATTTAAAAATCTTTCTGACTGAATTCTGATATTCATAAATTCATTCTGAATAAATAAATTAACAGAAAAAGAAGCCCCTTTTATTTTGAAGACTAGTGTAACAACTTAATGTAAAAATCTCACCAAAGGCACCGTTGTTAATTTGTAATCGTATCATTTTGACCGCTTTGATAGTTCTAGTGTCAATACTTATTTAATTTGAACGTTAATGATACAAATTTTATTTTTCAAACTTAAAAATCTTTCTGAATTCTCATATTGATAAACAGGCTTTAAATAAATAAATTAACAGAAAAAGAAGCCTCTTTTATTTTGAAGACTAGTGTAACAACTTAACGTAATTGCGATAGTATTAATTTTAAACAATCAATTTCGTGTTTATTTCCATTAACAAGCTTTTCATGATACACTCCATTTCTGTCGCTCTTTCGCAGTTATTCACGCATTAATGGCTTTCAAGCGACAAGCGTTCGCTAGTAAATGACATTTTATGGCTAATAGAGATAATATCGTCAGCATGCGGCGCGAGCATAACCAAACACCGTTCAAATCCAATCAACAAAGTTATCGTGACGAAACATCGAGTCAGATGCCTGTGCATAAATGCGCTTTCGACAATATTTACATCGTGGTCCGCGTCAATGGTCGGCTGATAATGTCACAATCGCGTTGCGATTCGCGCGCGTAATCATCGATTACGCGCCCACTGTTCTGCGTCATTGTCAAGGAAAAATCTCAGCTTCCGTATGACCGGCGTTAAATTTGTTTGAAAAAACCCGAAATTATCGTATCTCGCTGAAAAATTGAATCTTTTAGTCACGATAGATTGGCTCTGATTGAATTCATTTATTGAAAAATGGTAAAATTCCACGTTCTCTCGTAATATAGGGTTTAAAAGCTTGTAAAAGAGGTTTGCAGCGTAATTTATTGGAAATATGTTTTTTTTCTTTTTTTGTCAACAGAGCCACGTTTGAAGTATCTGGCACTATTGGAATTTATTGATCGAGAAAAAATAAAATAGGGCGCATTGTTGCATAGCGAAGCTATAGAATTTACTAGGTAATTTTCGTGCTTTATTCTCTGATAAATTTCACCGTAATAATGTCTCTTATGTTGGAAAGATGGAAAGATGTGCAGGGTAGTTCGTTTTAACGTTAAGATGAATATTTATAAAGATCAATATTTTTATTGAAGATTCTTGTAAGAAAAGATCTTTATAAAGATCAATATTTTTATCGAAGAAATTTTAACAGAAAATTAAACGTTTTTATTTCCTTCCTTTTTGGACGGAAGCGGTAAAATGTTTTAATCAAACGTACTGTGGTATGTGTGATTTTCCGTGGAAACGTATTTAACATTTTAGCTCAAGCATTTCGAAATATATGAGTTTACAAACTAAAATGCGATACCTTGTATTAAAACAAACAATTGCGTAAATTATCGTATAACAGACAGAATATTAAATTCAGAAATGTAATATAAAACGTTGGAGATTGAAGATAATAAATAATAAAAAAAAGTAGCAAACTAAAAATTCCAACGTACAGTACGAACCTGTTTGTTATAATTTTTTTTCCTTTTTTAAACGTTTCATTGTAATCGTTTTCAAAAAATTTTTTTCAATTATATTGAAATTAGTAAGAAACGTTTTAAATAAAAGTAGGACAGCTTTCACACGATTCCAATTTTCCAAATTTCAGTTTCCTCAGTATCCAACAATTTTCCTGTAAACATGATAACAAATGATTCGGCTGACATCAGAGATGATGGCGCGTGAAACTGAATATCCAATAAAATGATCAACCTCGACCATTTGCAATTCATATTTATTCATCACGCGATGAAGTTAACTGGTAAAAATAAAGTTTGCCAGAATTTAAATTGTCTCGTATGAAATAAATGGTTTACATAAACAATGTTCTGTTGAATGAGAGCAATCGTTAACTGGTTGTTTTTTTTTTTTTTTCTTTTTTTATTGCTTGACCAACGGAAAAAATGTATCAGTATTTCATGAAGTTCGAGAAACAGAAGAATCTGTTCATTTCCATTTCACGCGCATAAATTTTCTATTAAAATTTTTCGCTCAATCGTTTACGTCAAGGCAATCTCGTTCTTTTTTAATTTCGTTTTGGTTAACAGTGGTTAGCAAGAAAGTTATTTAGAAACTCTTTCTTCAATTAACTTCTCGGTTAGAAGTCGATAATGATATCGATACAATTTTTAACTAGTCTTCGGAAAAATATTATACGCGCATGAAATAAAATTCGATATACACACGTAGTTATCTCAATCTTGAAAAATCTAATCAAACTTTTATTTTAAATTATCTTATCTCTAAGTTTGTATCTAATAAAAATGTACCAAGAATTGCGCGTATTTGAAGTGCTCGTACGAGAAGTTTTTTATTTTAAATTTTATGTGCAATCTGTATTCAGATTATAATTAGAGGTGACACAATTTTATTTAACAAGATGTATATTTTAGTTCACTTTGAACCGTGCTCTGTTCTATTTTATTTTCATTCCTATTTTCCGTATAGTTCGGTGCTGTTTTCTCGATTATTATTTTAATTATGCAATCATTGCATGTATGTAATTTTCAGCGAAAACCACGTAATGTAACGCGCAGATGCGTACGAAACACATCTGTGCGGTGTGTTAATTATTTCAAAATTAAGCTTACTGCGTCTTAGATGCAGTGACGTAGTTTTAGTAACGTGTTAATTTTTATAAACGATGATACAAGTCAGCGATAATTACTGTAAAGAATTATTGTCATCATGGCACGCGAATGGAAAGCAATTTATCTTCATTCTGTTTATCGTTTCGGTAACTAATAAACAGCAATTTGTTACTGTCTACAATAGTGATATGCAATACAGTAATTTATATAGTAAAGTATTTGAGACTTTTTTTTCTTGAATTCGCGAAGAGTAGTAAAAAATTTTAATTTCATTAAAGGAAACTTAAGCTTTAAAAGTATTCATGATTGATAGATTTTTGAAGCTAAATTACAGTCTTTGATACTATTATGCAATGTGATATACTCTGGGAAATTATGTTATCGATTATACGAAAAGAAATAAATAAATACCATGAAAATAATGATACATAGAAATCAAGGACTGTGTTTTCCACTTTCTCATTTAAATAAACATGTTTTTCGCTAAGCATCGATGTTATTATTGAATTACTACATCATAGGAAGCAACTTTATAGATTTCGTCGTGCATCATCAATCATTCATACGTAAACCATCTACAGAAAAATATAATTCTTAGAATATTATTTAATGAAATGTTATTCTGACTTGTAAGATTTATCAGATGCCTATAATCAGCAGTATTGTAAATTAAAAATAACAATATCAATGTCAATATTAGAAAAATTATTTTTTACATATTAGATAATCTTAGAAATAACGATAACGATATCAATATCAATACCAGAACCCTTATTTTTTACATATAAGGTAATCTTAAAAATTGCAATAGTAATATCAATATCAAGGAAATTGTTTTTTACACATTAGGTAATCTTAAACATTGCAATATCAATATCAATATGAAGAAAATTATTTTTTACACATTAGGTAACCTTAAATATAGCAATATCAATATCAATATGAAGAAAATTATTTTTTACACATTAGACATTTTAAACATTAGACAAGATTTATTTTTTACACATATAATCTTATACATTGCAATATCAGTATCAATATGAAGAAAATTATTTTTTAGACATTAGTTAATATTAAAAATAACAGTATCAATATAAAGAACGACATAAAAGTTTACAAACAGAAGTGTTTAATGAAATTATAGATTTCTCGGCACGTTTAAAATGTACCCAAACATTTTAAATTACCCAAGCAATCACTCTCGTAATTCAATTTGCAGATATTTCCACAGCGAATCGCCCCGTTATGAGTATCCGCTGAAAATTACGTTTCCAAACGGCTCTACTTGTAATTGGTGTCGTGTAAAGCTGTACAGAAAATCAGATGCAATTACCCAAAGATTCGGTACGAATCCATTACCGGGTGTTTACATTTCACTTAAGTAAAGTATTTCTCGAACCGCTCCATCAGATGAAGTGTTCCTGCGAAACTGGGCCACGTCTCGACAAACGAGAAACTTCATTCGCCCTCTGTCCTTCGTTTCATTTTCCCCTTTACATTGTCGCCTGTTCCTTCGGGAGTCCTTTTAAAGGCCGGACAGGAAACAGAAATGAATGGCTGTCAAAGCGACAAACACTGACAAGGAAATAAGAAGAAAGAAAATAAGCGCGAAAATGGAAGAACGGGGCGAGCCATTTCGCGTCAAATTGCACGCTCAATCGTACAATAGTTGCTCTTTTCGACATGACTCGTATAGTATTTATTGATAATCGATAATAAAAACTAAATATCAATTCGTGTAAAATTTCGAGCGGTTTGCAGCTATAATTTTGAAAATATCGTTCCACGGCGAAAATTCCTCCAACGTTGTACAATAGAATACCGGTAATTAGATTGTAGATTTTTATGCATCTATAGTACTTTGATATTAACACTAGAACCACCGAAGATTAAAGAATACTTATTTCTACCGAAAAAATCATAATGAGAGGTATATAAAAAAAATACACAATGCAAGGGGAAACAAAGCTTTGTCTACAATTTTTAACAGAAAATCACGGAAAATCACGGAAAATTGTCTGTGAGATGCCATAGTCAATTTATAAAATTTCTGTAAAAAATTACGAATGGGTCATTTTGACCATTTTGATCAAACTTTGGTAGTTCTAGTGTTAAAGTTAATAAATTTACAAAATTTGATCAATTTGATTCCTGAGCGACTCATATGTCAATTATTTTTCTAGCGAGCATCGTAACGAAAATGTAATCGGTTAAGGTGGAGACAAATTAATAATCGAGACCGGCCAAGAGGTAGTTTACTGTAAATCGTTGGGATATCTGAGATTGTATCGAACTTAGAATTTATGTTTGGTTCAGGTCATTTTTTAATTAAGACTTATCGATTTAAATGGTACTTCTTATATATTTTTTAAAATCTTCCTTCGGTAGCTCTGTTTATCTAAGAATCAATTGAAAATAAAACGAGACTACAAACATCTTGGAGCGTAGCCCATGAAAAGAGGTTTCGAGATAGAAGTGTGACGAAATGACCTTGAATGAGCATAAATTTCTGTATGAATGCGCACGTTGTTCTGCAGTAATAACTGGGGTGAAACAAGCAAACAAAAAGTCGAAACGATGCCGGGCGCCGCGACGTCGCCGGTCAGACGGCGACGTCGAATGACGTGCGTCGATGATACGGTTGAAACGTAGCGACCAAGAAATTTGAGATTGCGGTAAACTAGTTTCAGATGACCGTTCGTTTGACAATTTCCTTCTTTGGTAGTCGTTTCGTTAAAATTACACGTAACCTTTGTCCTTTTCACATTTATTTTTTACATTCTCCTTCCGCATTATTTAATTTTATTATTTTCATTTGACCTCATAGTCTTTATATTCGTGTTTCCATATTTTTCATTTGTATCGTTGGACAGTGAACGATCCGGTTATATGAACCGTTTGTTTCCTGACGATTTTAGATACGTAGAGTTCTATTATGATTAATTAATGGTTATATATAATAAGTAATAATAATTAATAAGGCCTATATTTAGTATTTTAAAAAATGTGAATTTTAAATAGCTTTTCTAAAATTTACATTTTCTGAGTTGTGCTACTATCAATGCCAAGCAACAATACGTCATTTTCGCGTAAAACAGAATAATTTAGATAGAAGAAAAAAAAAATAATTTTAAGCTAGGAATAATAATAATTTTGTTAGGAAAAATAATATTAAGCTAGGAATAATAATAATTTTGTTAGGAAAAATAATATTAAGCTAGGAATAATAATAATTTTATTAGGAAAAATAACAAAGCTAGGAAAAGTAATTGAACAAAGAATTACCTCGTGAACCAACAAACAGCTCTGCTCATATGATTAAAATTTCAAATGAAACAACTAAAGTGAATAATTTAACGATTAAATTAAGTATCAATTTATTCACCTATCAAACGGTCAAATTTTCTTTCGAAAATTACCGAGCAACGGTCGTACTTTATATTTCATTAACGTAGAAATCATTAAAAATTTTCATCAGAATGGGTTCGTCTACCTCATGTCAAAAATAATAATTACTTTGCCTCACGAGATTATTATAACTGCGTGCAATTAAACAAAATATTCGACGTTCACCGGAGCACTTAGCCCGATTGTATCGGGCCCGTTTTATTACGTGGTATGCTCCACACGTAGCGAAACATCGGTCCATTAAACTAGCCGCTTTTATTATTCTGCTGCCAGTAAATCGTCGCTGACCGAGGCGCATTCGGGAAAATGGAGCAACGAGAAAAAGTAGGAGGAAGGTCAACCGGTCGTTGTGTTCGCTCTTCCCTATTTTTTTCCTTCGAACCAATTTTGACGAGACGTGACAATTGCTAACCGAAGAAGCCTTGGCTCTTTACAACCTATAGATAGTTTTATGGCGTCCGTGATGAACAATAGGGGGTAGATTTTTTTTATTACTCTGTTAACCCTTATTTGGTCAAGATGAGTCGAATGAACTCAGGTGTCTAGTTTTTTTTCGTTTAATATTAAAAACAATGATAATAAAGTAGAAAGATGTAAAAATTTTTCGGAAACGGAGAAGATAGATTTAAATAATTTGATTAGATACGTGAACAGTAGCTGTCTGGATAATAGAACTATTTGTACATTATATGTATGGAATATTTAGCATGTTTGTGTCTTAATTTTTTTATTATGAATGGAATACAAACAATATTTTTCGATTTATGCAATCTTTTTATTTTAGATCGTATTCGAATTTATTTTATCGATTTTGTCTCTTTTTTCCTATTTCCGAGTGTGTAGAAGAATGTTTTATTGCATTTAGTAGAAAAATACACTGTTATAATTGTTATACAGTAAGTGTTAATATTAATCAACGTAATAAGTGTTAATGTTGAAACAATGGGGCATTGATCGAGATACGAAGAAATTTTATGGAAGATTTTTGAGGATTGATGCTTGCCAATTTGCTAGATTTAGGAATGGGTTAACCCTGTATGGGACCGTGTGACTTAAAAGTTACAAACTGATGTATCTATATTTGAAAAAATTAATTTTGTTTAGTTATCGCTGCACTATTAAATTTGATTACTGTATTACTGTAGCGACACCATGATCCATCTACAGTAATTATTTAAAGTATTTTCGAATCAGAGTAAAAAACTGTAATCGTAATTTTTTCTTCGATAAGCAGACAAAATTCGGGCTACAGAGGGTTAATTTTGATTTAAAGGTTCGGTGCTTTAAAACGAAAGAATTTAGATGGCACGAAGTTTGAGATCCTGAAAAAATATTCTTTGTAATTTTGAAAATTTAACTGAAAAAGATTTTGGCATTGAAACAATTAGAACCTGGTATTGAACTGGGTAAGATATAACAATGATTTTTGTGGGGATCGATACTTATATATTTAAGGTGTGATATATGGTTGGGTAAAGTATTTCGGTAACGCTGGGAGGAAATAAATTGATAGGGAGGTATGATAGGAAGAAATAAATTCTCTCTCGAACGTGTAATAAATTCCCGTTAATGAAAATATACGCCACAGTAAGTGAAGCAAATAGAACAATGATTCTCAGTAGTTAAGATATAAAATTATACTTACGCAAGTGTTCTGAGCGTATATGCGTGAAAGAAAATTCCTTTAATATTTCATATTCGTAGACTGAAAATTAATCATCACTTTCGTTGCTTGTATATTTCAGCGTGTCTAGAATAAGATTGCATAATTTAACAGGAATTTAGAAGTTTCTTTAAATTAAATTATGTAACTTCTGCAACATTAAAAAATGATAAAAGAATCAATGACTTTATACAATACACCATTTCTAAAATGCTTCTGAAAATAATGATTTCTAATTATATTAGTATCCTTATCGGTTATTCACACGATTCTTAAACACCTATATAATGTAATGAAAGTGCAGTAACTATTGAAAAACCTACTCGAAATATAATATCGATAACGAGGTATGTAAAAACAGAAGATACAATAAGACAAAATTATGCACTGATACATTTTTTAAAAGATTCAGTAAATTAACACGTTAAAAGTGACGCCGATTTTGGTCGACTTTCCTTTAGACTGTACGCTGTGATAATAATTCAAAAATATTTGGTCACAAAATAGTTAAGAATTTAAGAAGAAAATTGGAGAGGACTGGAAAGGAAAGTCGTATCTTTGTTTAATGTGATTTAATAAAACTCGTTGATGAATTATAAGATATTATTTTTTGAAATTGATACTGTTAGTTTTCGGAAACCAACGACGCCTAAACGAAAATTTCAGCGTCGGTCTCAGGGACCGCCGTGGCGTTTAACGTGTTAAATTAATATCTACCTTGAAAAATATATATTAGCTAAATTAAATACATGTGGACTTATAATATTAATATTAACATTTATAATATTCAGTATACTACCGAAAACAGCTTAAAAACGGAATATTTCATAGCCCACACGAGGCCTAAATACTACACGACAGCCTAAACATCTCACCCGGAACTACCCTAAGTATACTTACGCTTAAATATTAATGGAATTTATACAATAAATGAAATAGAATAAATCACGGTATACGATGTTCGATTAAAAAGCCATTTCTATATTTTAAAATTAATATTAACTCCATTTTAACATAAAACCAAGTTACTTCATGCGATCCACTCGAATTCTCCAAAATGTTTGTACGATCAACCGAAATTCTTTGTCGAACACCACGTTTCATTAATTTCTCCGATAATAAAGTACAGCTCACACAGCCCATATTCATTACCTGAAGTCTTTACAGAGCGCATCGAACGCAAAACACGTCGGTGTAAATGTTTGCTGATCGTAACATCGAATGTTTCATTGTCGAAAAAAAGTGTACACAGAGCACACATCGGAACACGGTTACTGCTTCGAAAACGTTTCCGCGTGATCGTATCCCGAAATCGTAAAAATTAATTTGTTTCACGGTTACAAAATATATATTTTGGCTCGCACGCAAAATCATTTCGAGCCTAATTTTAATTTCTGTTACCTCTCCGCGGTACGCATTAATTTCGGTTGTACCAGCTATACAGGGTAATTAATTTATTTTGTTACTTGTTCTCGCGTATCTGCCTCTCTCTTTGATTTTACCAGCTCTTGTTAATTACGCGGCTACTACGTTAATTTGTTACATCTACTTCAGCCGGAGTGTACATTTACATATGCAATTAATGCGACGGAGCAATTTTATGGAGAGCCAATTCCGCAATCAGAGGCTTCGAGTCGTCGAGAAAAAAAGATTAACGAATTAGCATGACAGGATGCGACAACGCGGTAGCGGAAATGCGGTCGGTTGTTAAAAAGTGGGACGAGTTTCGTGATGAGCGAAATTCAAATTGACTGAATTGTTTATTCTATTGTTTGGAGAAAAAGTAGAAAATGATAACGTAAAAAAATGAGTACGTTGGGGTAGAGGTAAAAATTTCATCTAAATGTTTGGAAAAAGTGCAAAAAGGACTCGTCAGAGGTTTGAGCGTGAATAAGGACTGTTTGGTCCAGAACGATAGACGCTTGAATAAAAGGTATTTATTTAGACCATTCCAATGGTTCTTAAACGGTGTTTCCCGGAACACTAGCATTCAGCAAACTTGTTACAAGTGTTTTGTGAAATTATGAAAGCGGTGTACCGACCAAGAAACTACGCTCGAACGAACTTCGGAGTAAATGCACAGTACCGTTTACAACACGGACAAGATGCAATTTGAATTTTCGGGTGAACTGCCTAAACAAGTGTCTCTGTCGCGTATATAATTGGTGTTCTGCTAACTTTTGTTATAATCGAACGTGTTCAGTGATTTCGAAAAGGTTAAGAATCACTAATCTGGAGCGTTAGAGGACCGTGACAGTCCCATAATGCAATTCTCAAGACTTTAATTCTGTAAACTCAATGTACTTTCACGGTTCACTAATTTGTCTATTTAGACCCATCGCATTAAACATTTAGAGACAAAATAGAAACGCTGAGTTAATTTGTGAGAGCTTTTTACCTAAAAATATAGTGAATACCGAGAGTGTAAAGATAAAAGCTTCAGGAGATAAAATTGATATGAAGTGAAGTTAAAATTAGTTACAGGCAATAAATATTTAAGGACACGTGTGTTTTACGTTCTACCAGTAAATCAAATGGTTCAATCAAATTTTTATCTACACTGTATTTAATGCCATACTTTTTAATACGTAATAGCGTGATCCGAACAGTGCTGCGAAAAATTTAATTTATACAGTATACAATATTAAAGAATGTCTAGTTATCATAGATTAGCGAATCCATTTCAAACCGAAGGTTGTTGTCATTTATATAATTTTCATATTATTACTCATATTATTGCTTATATCATTTTCATATTAAAAAAAAAAAGAAAAAAGAAAAAAGAAAATAGTATTAAACCACTCGCGAAAGCAGAAACACCGGAAAGATAACAAAAATGTTTTACGCAATTGAAGAAAGTCTTTTTCGCTCGATTATAACATTTAATAAATAAAGGCGGGAACACCACGTGTTTTTATTACCGAGAAACTCGCACGATGTATTTGTAAAATTAATAAACAAACATTCGTTGAATACCTTTTAAATATCTTTAAAAAATACTGTACATTTCTGAATGTTGCAAACGATCTTTGTTGCAACATAATCCTTTGTAAGAACAACCGTTAAAAAAATTACGAGATACTAGTACTTACAGAAGATCACCAGTGCAACGATAAGAAGAATATTTTTCTTCATTTCAGCTGTCATTCAAATGTAAATACATGACATCATATGACACACAAGCATTTCCTTTGGCGAATACGGCAGGTGAGACGCGTTCTAAAAGGTCAACCTTGTCAGAATCGTACGATCTTTTACATAAGTAATTTATCGCGATAATGGGGGTTATGGAAAGAACGAATTTTGTTAGTTCGTTCACTTCCGAACAAAAGATTTCTATCATAAGATTCGTCAAATAAATACTTTGGAACCTTGTCGATGATAAATGTACTTTTCAAAATTAAACGACACGTTTTAGTAGAAAAATTTGAAAAAATTTGAAAAAATTTGCGTCTCTGAAATAGCATTAATTGTACCTTAGCAATTTCAATCGCATATCATGGCAAAAAGAAGACGAAGTCGTAAATAAAAAATTATAATATTATTTGTGAGATGTTAAATTAAATAAAATTGCAACTGTCGTTTTTTTTAGAATTTTTTTACTTCTTCAGAATTGTTACCGAAGGTAGACATTTTTGTAAAAGGAAATTGAAATTTCCCGTGTCGAATTAAATAATTCAATTAAAATACAATTAATTCGATACATTAAATTTGCAGTTCGTTATGNATTTTTTTACTTCTTCAGAATTGTTACCGAAGGTAGACATTTTTGTAAAAGGAAATTGAAATTTCCCGTGTCGAATTAAATAATTCAATTAAAATACAATTAATTCGATACATTAAATTTGCAGTTCGTTATGTTAAATCAACAGAAATAAAATTAACAATCGTCACAGGATTCGTAAAAGAATTCAGTGTTTACACGAAAAGCAGTAAAAATTGACACGCACTCTTCCTTGTGAGAAACCTCGTTTGTAAGAAAATAAATTTTAAACTCGATTAAAGTTTTATTTATTCGCGTGATTTTATCGTTATTTCTCTTGCTGTGTCCGCAAGGATATATTTTTTCAATTTTTTGTATTTAATACAAAAACATAAAATACATTTAATTAAAACCTAGTCCTCGAGAATCAGCATTGGTTCATCTTTAATCTGCTGAATATAACATTTTAACGAGAGGGAATAATTTTTACTAATTATTAGTTAAAAATAACCTATCAATTTTGAAAAACTAGTCATGAATCACATTGTATTTATTAACCTTGTCGCTTATAAATTCTGTATAAATTAAATATATAAAAAACGTAATATGTTTATCGTCATTCGGTGATGTATACTTTGGTAGACCACTAAAATATGGAATAAATATGTTTGAAACAATTTACTGAGAAACAAAATTCTACAGACAAGAAATGGATGAAATTCGGGAAACAAGAGTTATCTCTATTCTTCGTTGTTTCTTTCATCAATCATCGTATGAATTTTTGTATTTCTGATAAAAAAACGTTTTACAGTCGTAATTCGTAAAATTCTATGGGGCTTTATGTTTCCATGTCTAACACGGTATCCAATCCTCTCGGTTTAAGTTAATCCTATCGATTTAAATAAATCGGTAGAGTGGTGCTTTCGTTCCATTCCTTTCTCTTAATCGGTATTTCAATGTTCATTTTTAAATTCCCTATTGTAAATGGTTGTAAAAGTACTATTTGGGCATTTTTGTAACAACAAAATTATTATT
This sequence comes from Ctenoplectra terminalis, assembly GCA_019453375.1. Classification (NCBI taxonomy): domain Eukaryota; kingdom Metazoa; phylum Arthropoda; class Insecta; order Hymenoptera; family Apidae; genus Ctenoplectra; species Ctenoplectra terminalis. The sequence goes on along the minus strand of SMSQ01021399.1, from coordinate 23,216 downwards.
CACGGATAGATTTCCAGATACGCTCGAAATTACTGGAATCAAATTTGTGCGATTAAGTTTGTATCATCGAATATCTTAATAAATTTGAAATTAAGCCTCGTACGCTTCTCAGAAATAGACGAACAAGATTAGTTTTTTATTTACTGTATTCATATTTTAGAGAAAATTTCAACAGTTGTTTTTTACTCGTAATTTCATATTTTAAGCGAGCACGTTAAATTACGGTACAATCGGAAAGAGACGAAATATTTTACAGTATCTACAAAGAGAAAATGGGTGAATTTGTAGCCGAGGAGCGTACGAGGGTTCATTTTTAAGCTTTTGTTTTAAAAAGCATTTCGGATGATTCAGATTTATCGAAACAATGAAAAATCTTTTAAAGGTGAAAAGAGCGAAAGCACAAAAAAAAAAGAATATAAAAAACAAGTCAAAGGTGAAATTAGATTTTTTATACTGAGGGATGAAGCAAAATTGTGAAATTAGAGAATACGAGGAAAATGGTTATCGAATATCTATATATTGTAATACCACTTGGATTACAAGGAAATTCTATCAGAGTGTACTTTAGTATAACGTGAAAGTAGATAACCAGCTATACGTGTGAGTTTCCAGTGAATGGACTTCTGTACATAAAGGTAAAGCTGTCGAGATTGGTTGTAAGCAAGTTCAAAGTGATTTTGTACCTTCATGAATAGTATACCTGCAAAATAGAATACGAGTGTTTGCACGTTTATAATCAGTGTCAAAGGTAAACATATTCTATGATTATTTCCTCTCATTTGTGGACTCTATATTCGCTTTTGTAATAATTGTATTGAAGATTTCAATATAAAATTATTATAAATTAATTTTCATTTCGTCAGTCTTTACGTTATCCGTGATGTTATATTTCATTCGACCAATCTGCGTACGATAATTCTCAATTTTCAACAATGAAAAGGGCAAAGAGGATTCTATAATTTCCAAGCTCTCTTTGATCAATCTACAAAGCATTTCAAGAAACGTTTCTACGTTAAAAAAAAAAAAAAAAAATTAAATTTCATTAGACAAATACATTTACGTTCTGTATGAAAAATTTGATTACCGTTTCAGAAATGAAATTTTATCGTAACGCTTTAAAGTAAAGGAACAATGTTATCTCAAGTGTATCACTCTCTGTGTATAACGGATGAAACCAAATATTGAAATACGGAAAGATACATTTTAATCAATATAAAATATATTTATAGCTCTAAATAAATTACCTTGATATTACCTTATCATTTTTCACTCCAATCCATTATCTCACCATCGTTCCCTTTTCCATGCACGCTCTAAGTGCACAGTTTGATATTCACCGAAGGCATCGCTCTTAAAGGGAGCAAATTACCTTCAACCCCCTTACTCTTCGATATTTTCAGCACCTCTCCTCTCGAAATTGTGACTTCATACGTTTCTCGCGAATAAAGCTTTCCCTTTTTCGCGAACGGGGCAAAACTCGCGTCGGATCGTAAAACTTTACGAGTTTCGTTTTCGCCTCGATTCAACCCGCACTTGGTCGCAGCAGCTTTCTGATGCGAAAACCTCGTTCTCAGCGCACCCAGTTCACCATTATTTGTTTTATTTAATTCTTTATTAGCCTGCACAGTATCCGTGCGCGTTGCGACATGTAGGTACCTACACACGCCATTATTTCGAGTTCGCGTTCAAACTTCGTAAATAGTCCAAGTTTTCGCGTCGATATGTTGCTCGATTAAATGTACTTTTTGGTTTGGCCATTTTATACTGTTCCTGAGGTGTTGAAGCAATACAGAAAGGTGCCCTGTGTTGTTTTATATATTTATTTTTTTATTAGAAAATAGGATTGTGAGATATTAATAAGAAATGGATAAGTAGAATAGTTTTTGTGATTATACGAAAGTCAGGTTTGAATTGATTAATACTCTATATCAAGAATTTATTTATTTTTTATTTGAAAATAGGATTGTGAAATTTTAAGAAGGAATGGATAAGTATAATAGTTTTTGTGATTATACGAAAGTCTGGCTGATTAATACTTTATATCAAGAATTTAATTATTTTTTGAAAGAAAAACTGATAATNGATATGTATAATAGTTTTTGTGATTATACGAAATTCTAGCTTGAACTGATTAATACTTTATATGAAGAATTTAATTATTTTTTGAAAGAAAAAATGAATACANTATCCGTGCGCGTTGCGACATGTAGGTACCTACACACGCCATTATTTCGAGTTCGCGTTCAAACTTCGTAAATAGTCCAAGTTTTCGCGTCGATATGTTGCTCGATTAAATGTACTTTTTGGTTTGGCCATTTTATACTGTTCCTGAGGTGTTGAAGCAATACAGAAAGGTGCCCTGTGTTGTTTTATATATTTATTTTTTTATTAGAAAATAGGATTGTGAGATATTAATAAGAAATGGATAAGTAGAATAGTTTTTGTGATTATACGAAAGTCAGGTTTGAATTGATTAATACTCTATATCAAGAATTTATTTATTTTTTATTTGAAAATAGGATTGTGAAATTTTAAGAAGGAATGGATAAGTATAATAGTTTTTGTGATTATACGAAAGTCTGGCTGATTAATACTTTATATCAAGAATTTAATTATTTTTTGAAAGAAAAACTGATAATTGATTACATTTTCTTATTTTGATCTGAAAATTGGGTACCGACTGTTGTCATAAATAAATTAGTACTAGTACAATATGTTAATAAAATACGATAGTGCAGTGATAAGTAACTAAAATGAGATTTTAAAAATGTACATAATGGATATGTAATTTCTGTGTATCTGCTTTTACTCAACTGTGTTAAACAACCTCTCAGCCAGTGGTATGGAGGAAGGAACATAGAAGTAAAAGAACAAGTAGAAAAACAGGCTGAATAAACTATTAAGAAGTCTAATTTGTGTATACATAGAGATCGTTGAAAAAATTCTGTAAAAGCATATATTTGATGGAGATTCTTCTTTCTACATGACTGAAACAATCTTTTCATGGTTGGGGTAACGCAATTGAAGAAATCACAAACGGGGAAACAGAATTTAATGCGCCCGCTAAGTTACGATTTGCCCGAATTATTTCTCGAAATTATTCTGTTCCCCTGTGAACAGAACTCGCGGTTAAGCTCCGCCTCGGTCACCGACTCGATGTAATCAAATTGGAAATTTGCATAATGCAAATTCGACGAACTAGAAAAACAGCGAGCGTTGAAGTTTCATGGGAACATGAACGTACGAGCGAAGTGGGTTCATCGTGTATCCACTGGCATTTCTATGCTTAATTAAGTGAGCACACGGAACGCCGCTCGAAGGTGAAACGATTAAAGGGAGAAAGCCTCCTTTGCCTAACTTTTCAAGGAAAAAAATTCGTAACTTCTATTATTTTGAAAGGCAAAAAAAAAAAAAAATGCAAAAGGAACGATACTTTGCATATAATTAAACATAACGAGTATAATATTGTAGGAATAATAGTGTATATTGAATTGCTTTTTACAGTGGTTGACTTAAAACTGACCTAAAATTATGTTTCCTCGGCTCTTTTATATTCTTTTCCTCCTTAAGATCGAACCATTTGAACAAGAGCTTCCATCGCATTGGCGCGGCGGAAAACTGGAGGCCTAGGTTTTATGAGGGGTCTCTTTCTCTCACACAAACACATTCTCTACCTACAATATACTGCCGATTTTTAAATAATAAAATTAGTTTAAGGATGTTTTGTTTAAAGTTGTTTCATTTAAATAGTAACCTTAATATTTATAATGTACACTTGTCTTACAGTACTGAGTTATACTTGTAGCGCAGGCTTTGGTTTGAGTATGATAAACATAATTCGTACCCTTAATATATTCAATCATATAAATTAATTTATTACCATTTGAAAATACTTAATTTTCGTAGAAATTCCTTAGTACACGTATACCAACTAAATAATTTTATAAAAGCCAAGAGAAAAATATTTTTTTTAGATACATATATTAAAACACAGAAAAGATTTCATAACATTGATCCCACAAGCGATTATTCACTCATAAACCAAGTTTCAACCCCACCTATTGTGAACTCATGATTTTTTATTATTACGAATTATTTAAATGATAAGAAAACTAAAAGAAAGCTATAAGAAATTCACAAACGAGGCATTTTCAAATCAGATTGAAAAGAATAGATTCGAGAAGAGTTGTAAATAACTTATTCTACTGCTAGCTTATTTACTAAGCTATCGAATAATTAATATAAATGAACATTGTACGCTGTAGGTTGATTCTACTATTTCATTTTACCTCAACACCACAGACAGCGAACAAGAAATGTCACAGAATTTTCCGACAGATTCAATAAACTTAACTTTGCGTTGCAGTTCACGGTATAAAGGGCGAGCCACCCCTCGCGACTATTTCTTTGTGCTTTTGCAGTAGCATACCCTCGTCTACACGAGTTACAAAAACTATTTCCAATAATGTAGAAGGGCCAACAGCTACACGGAAGAAGAAATAATCGCAAGAGGCTTTTAATAATTTTCGTAGCAGCTTTCATCGTGACAAATGCTTGTCACGTATCAAGTAGTCGAACGATACACAAGGTGAACGATTCAATTCTCGTGTCAATACCATCGGCGGATACATCTGAAATTAAAATCGGGCTCCTTTATTTCATGTACCATTCAGCAATTTGCGATCGACGTTATTTGCAAACATTTTTTTGCTTTTTTTTTCCAGAATCCGAACGCAGTCGAGTGTGTACTATTTGAATTGTAAATCGAGCGTTAACATTTCTTTCTTCTTTCTTTTTGTCTTTGCTCGCAACCCTTCGGGACCTTTAACGGAAACGTATTATTTTCTGAAGGAAATGGCGGGAATAACAGGAAACGAGAGAATGAGGAGGGAGATGGTATTCGATCGATAAAGGTACAAAAATAGGTGTTATCGGAGGTTGATTCTTGGATTCAATGCAAACCACTTTATACTATTCATTACATTTTCTCATCGTGAAAAATAAAAAGGTTACATTTGGAACGTAGATAATTTTATTTCGACAACAATGTTAGATCTGGAAATGGTGGCAAAGGGTGAACAACAAGAGAATTGATGAAAACAAAGATTTTATAACGAGCGGTTTTGGTAAATAAAAAGAAACAGTAAGGTTAGGAAGCATTTTTTGAAATAAATATTTTTGTAGCGTGTTTCTCCTCGCCGTTCATTATGTTATTTCGAACAAAGGATTGCGTGGAATTATTTTTGTTTCTGAAAAAAACGTAAATTTTCCTGCGCTTCCTCATAATGGCGTGAAAACTTCAAACGAAACAGACCTCCACATTTCGTGATCTCATCATCAGGTAGCTCTTCTGGTGTTAGAAGCATTATTCTATAGGTTCTTTTGTAAACTACGAATCTTCCATAGAATTCAACCTTATGATTGAACAAACAATCAGATTAATTCATTAAAAAGGATTTCATCCAAGGAAGAATTTAAATGAAAAATTTCAGAGGAAGATCAATTCTTTTTGGAGGTTTATTTAAATAAATTTAGCAATTGACTCGTTTCTTATATTCTTACGAATTTCTATTTTTCTCTTTTCGGTTTTAACATTAATATCAAATTTGCGTTCTTTAAAATAGACACTGCGAATATACACAATTTTTTAAGCAAACACTCATTTTTTTTATTCTCTATTTTAATTCGATGAAAGTGCTTCTGACCAATCTTTTGGAAACATCTTTTCATCGTTTGAAAAAAAATTCGTTTTCTCTACGTAAATTATGCAACCATAACTTTGAATAAAAAAAACTAAGATTTTTTTTTTTTCAACAACCTGTACGAACTGTTACGTGCAAGTCAGTACAACGTACTCTCGTTTCCGTGGAAAACATAATCTACTTACGGAGAAAATCCTCTTATCACGTCACCGTTAGGAACCTCTATTTGTCGTATCGGTTCGATTAACGTATTCGTCACAGTGATTCGATTCACGCGGTGATTCTGCCACGTTTACATTTCGAAATTATGTAACGATACCTTTTAAAATACGTCAATCACTGTTCCGACGGCTTGTAATTGAGTAACCATTAATGAGATTAATGACATTGATAATTAGAATTAACGTTATCGGAGTGATTTACGAAATCGTGATTCCAATTTGATAATCAGTAATTTACAGCACGTTTATTTCCATCTTAAAAATTAGTAGATTTATTATTTATTTATTAAATGATAAAAAATGTAACATATAAACGATACAAGTGGAAAGTGATAATAAATAATTATAGGAACAACGAAATGTCTGAATAAAAAAAAATATTAACAGGAACGATAGGATTAAAATAAATTTGAATACAAAGATTTGAAATAAAAAAATCTGAAATTGTATTTTCTTGCTTATATCAGAGCAGGTCAACTATTTTCCAACTCATACAAATGTTCCTTCTCCGTTAGAGTACTCGACCCATATTAAGTATGATTAGAAGCGCAAAACAATTTGCCCTTGCGTAATTTGAATAAATTGAACCAGAGAAAACAGCAAACACAAATATTACGCAATGCATTAATGAAGTGTAAAGAGGTTGTCATCCCAAACGACGCGATGTAAGGAAAACCATGTTTCGTTTTGCGATATAAAAAAAAATATTTGCACCAAATAATCATTCATCTTCATCGCGTGGAAATTTAATTATCAAATTTTCTACAATTACAACGACCGTTTACAATTGTAATAATTGTTAGTTTTCAACCTTTGTTCATTCATCTTCCATAATAATTATAATTACACAGTACGCGAAACCGCGTCCCTCTCAAACATAAGTAAAATATAAAAAAAAATCTGTGCAATTATAATTCCTGTGCTAATAAAGTTCCACAAAACGAACTCAACAATACACCAGGCACGCAAAATACAAATACCGCGAAGTTGATATTATTTTAGCAATCATTGACATGATTATCGTGTAGAATTCTGCGTTGCAGGCTCATCGTACGGTTAATATTTGTATCGTATAATGTAACTGGACACAAATATAATTCAGTGTCCTAAATTAAATAACCTGTATTAAATTAATTAATACGCCAATAATTTTCAAAGTAAACAGAAACAACGTGATTATACCACGGCCAACTGTTATTTTCGTATCGTCGATTAAAATTGAACGCAATTAAATTTCGATCGGGATCGATATCCCCATCGATCGCGATATTCACGCATCGCGTCGCCTCGTCACGATCAGGGCCACCCGCTGCATTCGCGAACAACCAGGCGTGTCGGTATTCCACCTAAATCCGCTAATTACCCGTCACTATTGTCCATCGACAATGAAAGCCTGCTCTTAATTAAATTCCATTCTCGGATGGTATACAAGGTCTTGTTCTGTCGTTGTTCCACGAAGGATTTCAATTAATGATCTCTCGCACGTTGCCCGAAACGAAAGCTGTAACGATACCGGCGCCAACGTAGCTCGGCGAAACAGCGTAATCGAGAAAACGTCGGAGAGTCATAGCGAAAGAGAAAAGGAGTCCCGATGCCCCACCAAACAAGTCTGGTGGCGTGAGCGATCCGCGCACGCGCACTCGGCGCACGCCTTTAAAGCTTCGTGCCGCCAAAATACATTCCCATGAGTCAGTCGTGCACAGCCGGTCGCGAGGTACGGTTCTCGTGTTAACGTTTAATAGTATACGTTTGAACGGTTTTTCGCGAGTTTGCATCAACGCTCACCGTGTCGGGTAAACGAGACGTCGTGCGCGTGACGCCGCGTTCGTTGCTTTCCACGCTCGTTTCGAGCAGATACGGTCGTCGAAGGGACCAACGTGCGTTCGCGTTGAAGAGATCTCGCTTCGTGTGCAAAACCGAGAATCTCCTTCGCGTTCTCCGTTAGGACTTGGGTCTCCGAGTGAGCGTCAGACACTGTGCGAAACAAACGTCGCCGAGGGAGACCAGAAATGAGAAATCTTATGGAGAAACAGCTGTCTTGGCTTGCCCTGCTCGTCACCGCGTTCTATTCTCGTGAGTAATTTTCTTATAAATTCTACGCATCTCTCGCGTGTTCTCGCGTTCGCTGTTGACGCCGTACGCGTTCGGCTCAATCTCGAGGACACCAAGGTTGTTCGACTTTCGGTCAACAAAGTTTGTATCGAGCAAGTCGAGCTCGGCGTCGAACGTAACGGTGACATTCCATGGGGAGAAAGGTGTTGTTCATTTGTGTTCGAAAAATTTGATGTTCGGTAATGGTCGGTGCGTGGCACGTCGAAAGCCATGGCGGCCCCCGATTTTCGTCCAATCGAGCCGAATCGGAAGCGTAAGTTAGAATTCGATTTTCGTGCGCACCGATTCGAAACAGTAGACGGGGGCATAGGAGGCGGCGGTGTTCTATCTTTAGATATATTCAGCCTATTCCTGGCGTGTTTTGCAGGTGCGACTTTAATAGCTCGTGAGGGTTACTGCGTATCGGCGAAATTTGTTTATGTTGTTAAACGGTTAATTTTTGTGTTCGACTCGCGGCGTGTGTCGATGACTAACGATTAACTGACCCGCGCAGCATGCGACTGTGTCCTTGATTTCATTCAATCAGTCGCATCTGATGCACGATTTAACCGCGTAAACAGTTCAATTTACGAGTTTCGATATCGAGCTAGATTTTATCATCCTCGTCGACGATATCGATGCATCGCGTTCATAAACGTTTGTTTGTTTTCTTTCTTTTCCTTTCTTTTCTTCCGGTTATTAAAATCGTCACGTCTCGTGGTAGATATTAACGCAGAAAAAAATTTGTCGCGAGCGATGCGACCCGTGTCTATTTTTTTCTCCGTTTAATTAGTCGATTAGACGGAGCACGAGATACAGTCGCAACGAAATGAAAACGAACCACGCCATATGTTGCTACGGCGGAGTCGTGATACGTTCGCGTTTTATCAGCGTTTGTTGGTCAGGGACCGTGATCGAGATCGATGGTCGTAGGAGGGAAGAAAAAAAAAAAAAAATAATAAATGATCTCGATGGAAAATGGAATAAAAGTTGTTAGGACAGCGTAAAGAGTGCGTCGCGAAATTCTAGAATGATCGTTTTAGAGCAAGAGCGTGCGATCGATAGATTTTCTCGTGGTGCGATACTAAAATAACACGATGCTTACCACGTGGGTGAGTCTCTCCGTTACATCGTACGAGATGACGTCGCAGCCGCTGATTGGACGACCGGATGGGCGTGCGCCTGGCCTTACCTTAGGCGCGTATAGCGATGGGTTTGATCCGATGTCGGGAATTTTTGAACGGTTAGAGATAGTAAACTGGATTTTCCGGTAAAAAAATGGGAAAAATTATCGCGTTTTCATATCTCGGATCTGAAAGTGGAATTGTTGAAGCTATCTCGTGGATAGGCGTTGTAGAGTGGTGATAATTTTCAAACGGAAATCTACAATGTATGATGAAATGATTTATCGTATGATTACACTTATGAATCATATACGGTTCTTGAGATTATTGAAAAGAATGATTGATATTCCGAATCTTTTATATTTGACGCGATGCATCTGTTTCGTGCATTTCCTTGTTAACGGTAGAAGAAGAAATTTATTTAAAATATTTTCTTCGTTAGATAGGTAAAATTAAATTTTAGTAACGAGGTTGCATTAGATATAGAAGGGAAAGAATTTTTTTTTTTTATTTTTTGTCTCACACGTTTGCTTTATATAAGTGCTTTTTAGAAGTATGTTGTCTCGTAACTAATAATTATCCAAAGCGGTGAAGTCTGTTATTCAAAGATCGTTTTACGTGAAACATCCTGCAACCGTTAGTTATTGTTAGTATTTAATTATGCGGTATGTTAAAGAGTACCGGATACTTTGGCACGTTGAATTATCACGTACACTTCCTGCTTTTCATAAACCTTTTTAACCCTGTAAAAAACTTATTTAACACTCGACACGATCTGTAAACAATATCTGAGAAGCTCCATTGAGAAGGATTTGTATTACAAATAATCTTGCAGAATTAACCTTTTATATTTATTTAATCCTGCTGTCCTCTGTATGAATCGAAATGAAGTTCATTTTTTAAATAAATACTGTGTCTTTGAATATTCCTTTATCAAGTTTAGTGTATTTAATTATTACGTTTACATCTTTAACCCTTTGCACTCCTAAACTTTCTTTAATTTCACGAGACTGTCGTGAACACTAAAAGTGTTATTTTGGAAAGAAAAAGAGATTACAAATCTTTAGAATTTTTTATCTATTTGATCAACTTAATTTGTTTCAAAATAAAAAAAGGAATTCAAATTGACCAAAATACAATTGTCAACTTAAAACTCAATGGCTGAAGAAAATTACACGTGTCGCCATAGCAATTCCAGCGAAGTGCAAAGGGTTAATATTGCATACTTTGTAAGTCTAAAATATTAAAAAATCGAAAGAAAAAATGCTTGATAAAATATAAATGTACGAATCGATCCTTGAGATTATGGAAATGAATGATTAATACCTCGAATCCTTTGAAACCGTGTAAATTTTCCATGCGTTTCCTTTTCAACGACAGGAGGAGAAATTCCCTATTTAAGACATTTTCTCCATTAGATAATTGGAATTAAATTTCAATAATGCAGTTTGAATTAGATATAAGAAGGAAAAGAAATTTAAGTTTCATTTAATTTTGTCAGATATTGAACATTAACTATAAAATAGCTAATACCAATCAGTAAACGAGGACGACAGGGTTATCTGTTAACTCCAAATTTATCTCCTTCAAAATTCCATCTGATGTAATTCAACACCTCTTCATGCCATTCTTAGAATCAATCTAAACAATTAATTATGCTTAAGGAGAACGTCACTGCGTGCCAGTGACCTCATCGTCGAACCACGATTCTTTGGTTCTAATGCAAGAGGTCAATCGTGACGATTGTTCCGATCGGTCCCATCGCTATCGATGAAGAAGAAGGAACGCGTCAAGGTTTTCTCGAATCCGCGTAGAAGACGGTTGCATTCAGGTCTCTGAAACATCCTCGATTTATTTTTCCCCCGCTGGCCGTTCTCCCTCTCACGAGGAGAGCCGGTTTCTCGCGGCGCATTCCATCGAGTTTAAGTTCTCCTTTCGTAACCGGCCGAGTAGATACGCGCAACGCCAAGATAGACGGATGTCCGGTCATCAGTCTCTCTTCTTCCACGAGCACTCGCTGTTCGCGGAACGCGAAATGGGTATCGTACGATTCTCGGTTCCGTCATCCTCGAAACGAATTTCCTCGCGGTTGCTTTTGCGTCGCGACAGGTGTTAACGGGCGCGTTCTTTGTGTGGAACGTCCTTAGAAAAGTTATCGGAAAGCTCTTTAACCGTTTGAGTGCGGGAGAATTTTCTTATGCACATGCTAAAAGTCCGGGATGAAATGCGTAGTATTTTTTTTGGGAAACAATGAAAATGGTTATAATTAACACTAATTGTTATGTAACAAGTAATTTTGATCAACAACTAAGTTAAGTGAATAAAAACTGCTACTACTGATATCACTGCAACTGCTCTCAATAAATGCGTAAAGTCTACAACAGCAGCGTCTTCGCATTCTCGATACAAAACAAGAAAAGCGCTATCGCGCTGCGCCGTATTTTTGGCATACAAGTGAAGCGCGATAGCGCTTCGCCGGACTCAAACGGTTAATTGATTTCGAGGGTAGTGTACGAGTTTGGTTGGTTTTATTATTTAATTTTGGTAGTTGTTAAATATTGGCTACGGAATAGGCGATATCAACGTGTATCGTTTGTTTTTTAATTTTGTTAATTTGGGATACTTTTTACTCAGGATCTGGTTCGCACGGAGAAGCAAAAGTTAATTTTGGTTGGGTTGATTTTAATTCTTGTAAATTTGAATTTAGTATTGCGTGTTTGTAATACGAATGCAGCGATGCGTTGATCTTGCTGAGGTCGTGGTTTTAAAAATTTGATAATATGTCACGGTGTATCTGAGGTACAGTATTTCAAATTTGTTCTACGGTGCTAATTGATGAACTGAAAACAAAGTGATACGAATACAAATGAACAATTTTTTATTTTATAAAGATAGGTATAGGTATACTTTAGAATTATTAAACAAAATATAAAGATCCTTTGTAAGCAGGTACACTTTAGAATTATTAAACAAAACATAAAGATTCCTTTGTAAGCAGGTATGGTTCAGAATTATTAAACAAAATAAGATTCCTTTGTAGGCAGATACAGTTTAGAATTATTAAACAAAATATAAAAATTCTCTTGTAGGTAGATACAGTTTAGAATTATTAAACAAAATATAAAGATTCCATTGTAGGTAGATACACTTTAGAATTGTTAAACAAAATATAAAGATTCCCTTGTAGGTAGATAGACTTTAGAATTATTAAACAAAATATAAAGATTCCTCTGTGACAGAGTAAAGTGATTATATTTCGAAATATTTTAGAATTAAAAAAAAGAAAAAAACTAAGAAAATAAATTACGTTCGAAAGCATCGGTAATAAAAGTGACGAATTAACTCGTCTTTCGCAGTTAACGGATTAAAATAGTTCGTTTATCACGAGATAGTTGTAATTTTGCTTAAAAGTGTAGTTATTTTATGTGTTTGTTAATAAGCAGGTAGTGGACACGCTACGATTTTCAGCAAAAGATTTAAACAGCTTTTTGTAAGCGTGATTTAAAGAGTATAGAGAAGGTCTTTGAAAGAAGATGATTTAGTATACACTAAAAGTAGCGAAAGTATTCAATTTGTTTAACGCTCTGTCATCTTTGTTCGCTAAAGTAGCTCAATTATCGGATAATGCAAAATGTAGTCTTTCGTTTAATAGGTTAAATAATTAGGTATCTCGTTAAACGATAGAAGGATAAAGATTTGAGCAGATGATACGGTAGTCGAGTTAATCACGGTGCTCTTAAAAATCGAATTCTTTTATTACATCCGTTGGAGGAAGAAATTTTTATAGCTCATTTGCATGATCTGTGCAATGAATATCTTACTAAGTTTCGAGTATGCTGTTTAAACGAAAGTGATAGCGATGGAAGTAACTCGATTCCTATTTTATTAGCACAACCGAAATTCCTCTGATAACAAAGGATAAATTAGTTGATGAACGTTTCTTAAAAGAATTTATATGTTTTTTTCCTCTATGTCTTTATCCTGTAGCTTTTTTTAAATATATTTTAAACAAATGGCCAATTCTTGACCGCATTTTCATGCTCAAACTTGTTTTATAAATCATTTCTGTTTCGTATGTAACTCGATTTGTTGAACATAACGCGTCAGTAGAGACTTGAAACATTTATTACCTTTAAGACCGCGTATGTACGCAGAGAATGTGATTCGATGTTTTAAAAATTTCGCTCAGTAGATCAGGCATTTGAATATAATTTATGTTCTATACGCGGTACTAATATTGGATATTCTAGATATTTTAGTGGTAGCAAACACCATTTACATTATCAGAGGATACTCTTCAGGCTCCTATATGCTTAATAGTTCGGATAACTTCCGCGAAAAAACCCAAGACGGTATGAAAAATATCCTGGGTAGTTTACTAAATCTAAAAATAAGCGTCAGATGCTTAATACGATTAAAAAGTTTATCTGAATCCAATTTAGAGAATCCAATTTCTCTAAAGTCTCGCTTCAAAGTACCATGTTCCATTGCATGATTAATTTCAAAAGACCTTAATATTCGATTCACCAGACTAAGCAAACTCCCGTCGGAAGTTCTTTAGAAAATTACTCGAACCATGAAATATTGTCGTTGAAAGCCTTATTTCTACGGGTACGTTCTTCACACATGACCACACTCGAGTCGCATTCATCGTTACGTATTTTGCATAACATACTGGTTTCACGACTCCCAGTACAAATCGTCCGATCCTCGGCAACCATGTGGCTCCTTTCAAAACAACAACACACCCATTATGGTACGTTTCAAAGAATTGACCCAAGAATAACCACGTGCGTAATCGCTTCTAACTACCAATTCGTAACGAACTTGAACAATCACAGAGAACACCCCGTTCGATTGAAAAGCCGGTTCGAGTCATTCATTCCGCGCATCACCAGCCAAAGCTCAAAGACCAGACGTCTGTCTTTCATAACAGAATTACTCCACGCTAAAGCATCGTCTGCTCCGATCCTCTTCGCGTCTTAACTCCAGCTTGCTCGTTTCGAGAAACCTTTTTAGCCCTTTGCGGACGGGACGGTTCGAAGTGAACCGTACCGTGGTGCCCAGCTCCTGCCGCGATAGTCATTTAAAATTGCCAGCGCATATTTCCGCTTAACCGCGGTTTTCGTTCACAGCACTCCAACTCAAATTCTGGACATATTATATGTATATACACAGATTTTCCACAGGATAAATAAATGATACAAGAATTCTTCCGACAATGAAACGTTAGCTTCATCGATCATATTAGTGAGAAACACATATACGCGTTTCTCGGCTCTATCAGTTGTTTTCGCGGAACGCATATTTGAGTTCCTCGGCCATCGACATGCATTTAGGTGCGACACATATATGCGTTTCTCGGCTCTATCGACTGTTTTCGCCAAACGCATATATGAGTTCTTCGGCCAATTTGATGATTTGCGTAAAACGCATATATGCGGCGCTCGTCCGCAAAGGGTTAAGCCCCAATAAATTATCAAATTACTTTCACTACTGTCGAACGGAATTCTTTGAGAAGAAAAGCATCGTATCGAGAAGCGAACGCGTTGGTAGAGGGTATAGGCCTCATGGAGGGATTCCTTTAGATCGCTTCGGGTTACTTTGGCCAAGGATAGAACGCGCAAGGGTACATGGAATTTAATCTCGTTGAGAGGGTTCCCTGGCAAACTGTTCGTTAGGGAGGATGTTGGGATAGGCCAGTGCTATGGACGGGTCTTTCGAGTAACATTCGACGACTGTTAGCCGACTTTATACCTTAATCCAGAGTTTAGAAGTTTGCAGGAGCCATCAAAACTTGGCCCCCTTCAATTATGGTAAATAACGATGCAACAAGCTCCCTCGGTCGGTTTACTGCCCTAGAAATCGTCCGTGTTTTTGCTCGCTTCGTTCGTTTTCGTTCTTTCGTTGCCAGTGTTCCGTTAGCCCAACGACTTTTACTTTTCGTGTACCTTTCGAGCTACAATCAACGCGCGAGAATTCTCCGGTGAATATGGAAAACAATGAAGCCGAAAGTGCGCGGCGGGGTTCGATCTGTTGATTTTAAAAACGAGCGCTCAATTGTATCCTTGATTTCTACCGTGTTCCTCTGCACTTTTGATTGATCGGAAATTTGGGCTACGATTCCGCTGGGACGAGTCTGGCCTAGTTATTGAATGTTATTTTTTTTTTTTTTCTTTTTTCTCTTTGCTGTAAGGTTTTTTTGTTCTACAGTGCTGTTTCGCGTGTTTCGCGAGGCGTTGAAGTTGGATTAAACGGTTCAGCAATATTTTGTTTGTACTTTGTTAATGGAAATATTTGTCGAATTGATTTGTGGAAGCTGGTAAAATTTGATTGTTGTTATGGTTAAGATAGGATGAAATTTTATGTGATTTAAGGTAGGAGTGAATTGAAATATTTAACTCGTTAAATGCCACGCCGATTTTGGTCGACTTTCCATTAGGCTGTGTGCTGTGATAGTAATTGAAAATTTGGTTGCAGAATAGTTAAGAATTTAAGAAAAAAATCGTGAAGGCCTGCAAAGGAAAGTGGTATCTTTGTTTAATGTGATTTAATAAAACCCATTCGTAAATTATAAAGTAGTATTTTTTAAAATTGGTTCTGTCGATCCTCGGAAACCAACGACGCCTGAACGAAAATTTCAGCGTCGGTCCGCGGGGACCGGCGTGGCGCTTAACGTGTTAACACTAAAACTACCGATGAAGAAATAAAATTGTAGGTGTTCTAAAAAATACGTAACGCAAGGAAAACAAATCTTTATCTATGTTTCTTACAGAAAATGATGAAAAATCCCTCAAATTCCATCACTGTAAATTTATAAAATTTCTAAGAGAAATTAGAAGCCGGTCGTTTCGACCGCTTTGGTAGTGCTAGTGTTAAAATTGATCTCTGATTTCAATAATGATTAATATTTTTGGAGATTCATTCTGTGTTTTGATGATTATTTCGTCTTTCGATGATAGGAGCGACTAATTGATTTGGACAGCAATTAATACAAGCTTGTAGTGAAATTAAAATATTCCTTCAATTAAATTCGAAACACAGTCGAAGCTTCGTAAAATTAAATCGTTTTAAAATTACTGGTAGTTGTTAATTTCGATGGAGTTTTGTTTGTCGTTAACAAGAGTGACACAGTTCGGTATTTCCCAAGTCATTAATTTAAATACAAATTAAAATCTGTTGAAATTCGATCATATTCGAATTCCGTATACCTTTGAAAATCCAATTACTCCGATCTAAAAATTATGCAATAACTCGAGACTTCTGAAAATCAAAACTTCAATTTCAGTCAGCTGGAGAATAACGTACTCTCGTAACTATAATAATACAGAATAATTAATATATTCAGTATTTCCACGCGTATTTCCTTTGACAAATATATTTTTTTTAGCTTAGACACTAATTAAATATACGATGTACCGATTCTTTTAACACTAGAACTACCGAAGTGGTCAAAATGACCCATTCGTAATTTTTTACAGAATCTTTATAAATTAACTACGGTGCCTTTGGCCAGATTTTCCGCGATTTTCTATTAAAAATATGGATAAACTTTTGTCTAAATTGCATTACATATTATTTTATATACTTTCCACTTTGATTTCTTCGGTAGAAATAAGTGTACTTTAATCGTCGGTAGTTCTAGTGTTAAGAAGGCTGAACTATTATTCCCTAACTTATTCTACTGATAGCCAAAGTTTTATTATTATAGACGTATTATTTTTAATTAATTTCATTACGAGTGTTTTGGAATCGACTGGTTACGATAATAACATCTGATTCATAACATTGTTCGTGATTATAATAACCAGATCCCACTGTATACAGTTTCTGAGCTCTCGTTTGTATTTTCAATAAACAATTCACAATTCGACGATGAAACATTTCAGCTTTATATCTCTCGATCAAAATCATTGGTTTAACTCTTTGGGGCATGCTGGGATTAAAAGTGTCTCACCTTTTGCATCGTAATGCATGGTGGGACATTTTTAGTCCCCTCTCGACTTAAGGAAAAAGATGTGCTTTAATAAGTAGCATTCGTGAACCCATGTTGCACGCTGGGACTATTTGAGTCCCACCCTATAACAACAAATTCAATTAAATTATTTTTTGTTTTTTATATTTTTACATTATGTGATTCTTTTATTAGTAAAAATATACCAATTTTGTTTCATTTAAAACTCAATAAAATTTCTATGCAACATGGGTCTATTTTATTATCTGAAATCCTGTGCCGCTAAAGAGTTAAGAGGCTTCACGTTAACACTAAAGCTACCAAAGCGGTCAAATGACCGGTTCGTAATTTCTTTACTCAAATTTTATAAATTATTAACAGTGCACTTTTGAGTATTTTCTGTGATTTCCAGCAAAATATATAGTTGAACATTTATTTCTGCTGCATTATGTATTTTTCCAAGTATCTATTATTGTAATTTCTTCGATACAAACAGGTATACTTTGATCGTCGGCAGTTTTAGCGTTCAAAAGCATTTTTCAGTCGATTGCAATGAACTCTAGCAAGACGTTTCGCTCGAACATCGAGCCTTATAATTAACTTGAGATTGTGCATGCAACGCGATCGTTTCGGGAGGGAAGTCGCGCGACCAGGAAAGTTTTTGGCACGCAAAAAGCAGGGTCGCTTGTTGGCAGGGTCATCCATCTTCTTTGTCGAGATATCGAGCAGAGCCAAGAACGACCAGGCGACTAGTTCGGATGTCGGTCATTTTACTCGCGACAGGCAGAAAGTTGAATTTCTTGTGAAATGCCACGTACAGTGAACAATCTTGCGATAATTTCACAGATTTGTTAGTATACCAGAGCAATTCGTTGGAGTAAATTGGTAGGATTGCATCGTTGAAAATGGTTGTGAGACTATCGTTTAAGATCGATCGATGGATAGGTTACTTTTTTATCGGGTCATTTTTTGCTGTGCAGAGTGTTTGAAAACGCGTAGATAAAACCTCAGAGTAGATTAGGGGTAGATTAGTCATTAGGAGTTTGGGAAATTAAATTTTTCTACCGAAAATAATATGCATAAAATTAGGGTGGTTATCTGACGAGAAGTGTGTCAGTGCAAAGATGCTCTTTAATATTAAAAAAATCGAAGATAGTATTATTGTTGAAAATTATAGATATTGGAATGAAACTCGGAGGAAATATGCATGTTTCTTTAAATTAGAATTATTGAGTCGATATATGCAAAAAGAGCTTGAGATAAACCTCGCTCTCGTGTTCTACTTGTGCTCTCAATTATTGTAAATAATGAGAAAACATGTATGTTGGATATTAAATTTATTATGGTATGACTCATATATTATTGTAAATTACGTATTAATAATTTATTCGCTACAGTAGGTCCGTCATTTTGGTAATCAGACCAAACTACCTACTACTCGGTAGAAGTTTAAGTCCTTACTTTTGGGGTAAATTGAGGGCACAAATATAACCAGTGGTATTTAACTTTATTTTCGAGATACAAGCAGTTTTTTTACTTCAATAATTCTCGTTTCTAACCGGCTATAGTTTATAACATTCGTGTATGACGGATTTAACTCCTTAAGATCTACCTTGGTAATATTGCGTTCGACAAAAATATGACGTTCACTTTTATACCATTTACATACTATTACATATTAATATCGCATTTATCATCATGAATATAAAAATACAAGTTTTTCTAGGATAAATAGTTTTTATAATATTATTATAAATACTTTTCTAAAAAATAAATAAAAGAATTTATAATTATATCATAAAACAATTTTCATAAATATTAATTATATCGTAAAACAATTTTTCTTATTTCATTATTTTATTATATTATATTATATTATATTTTAAAAAAACATTTATAATTGTATCATAAAACAATGTATTATAAATACTTCTATAATTATAAATGTTTTTTAAAATATAACATAATATAATATAATATAATAAAATAATGAAATGAAAAAAAAAAGACTGTTTTACTTTGATATATTTTCCTTAAACCGAGTCCGCTCTTAAGGGGTTAACTGACTAATTTATAACTTATGGATTTAAGGTGTTCTATAACTCTTCCTCAATCCTCTCAGATAAGCATGCGGCGGGCTTCGTAATTTTTCAAGAGAAAAATCCGCGTATAACTGGTGCCGCATTGCTCAAGGACCGACCGTATTTTAATCGCTTTATACGAAGGCAGCGGCAAATTTTTTGATCACGTTATACGGATTCCTGCTGTAATTACAATTGTAGAGACACGTGACGAATGCTCTCGATTTTAATTAAAAGCGGTCGCGCTTTGCAGCAACAGGACGACGATAGATACAACTTGTCGCCCTATTTCACAGAACCGCTCTTTGAAAGCTTAATTTAACACCGGTGATACACGTGTCCGTCGCATTGTCTGGTTTTTTTTTTCCAATTTTTCCCCTTCATTTCGTTTATTTCCTTTTTTTTCTGTTTTTTTCTTTTTTTTTGTGTTCGAAAACGCGTAGACCATTATCTCTCGCGGACAGATTGAAATTCGCTCGATGAAAAGGTCATCTCGTGTCCAGTTTGCGTACGCCTGTACGTGTTATCTTCATTGTTGTTGTTGTTGTCGTTAAATATGTAGCAGAGGGGCGTGGGAGAGTCAAAGTGTTCGGATATGATGCGGGACTGACAACGTACGATGACAGCGTTATCGTCGCCGTTTTGTCTACCGCGGTCAAGATGATAACAGACGTCGGTTGCAGACTGGAACATTGTCACTGACCTATACGATTAGACCCACTATTACGGCGCTATCGCTCGTTACAGCGTTCAATTAATGCGGTTAAGAGATTTTTAATTACTGGATTCTGCATTTTTATGCATATTCATATTTTTCAGAACACAGCCAACTCTGTTTTTACACGGTAGGTACGTTCCTTAAAAAGTGGTGTAAAAAAGAAAGAATCGTAGGAAAAAAGATACGTTTCTCATAGTAAAACGAGAAAATCGTTCCATATTAACCCTCTTTCTTTCCAAACGCCCGAATTTTGTCCGCTTATCGGAGAAAAAATTACGATTGCTTACAGTTTTTTAGTTTTTCACTTTGATTTGAAAACTTTTAAACTAATAATCGCTTCAGATGGATCGTGATGTCGCTACGGTAATACAGTAATCAAATTTAATAGAACAGTGGCAACTAGATGAAACAAATTTTTTGAAATATAGATACATTAATTTGAAACTTTTAAGTTACACAAAGCCATAGAAGGTTAATTAAAAATCGTGTAAAATGATTCGTGTACGATACATTTATACAGTTAACACATTGACGACCACTATCACGTTCGTATGACTTTGTACAGCTATTTTCTAGAAATGGTCTCTTTCCGTCATCTCGATGTTTGCATGCTAATGCATACCCATACTATTTTTAAATAAATATTAAAAATAGTGTAACAGTGATGNTAAAATGATTCGTGTACGATACATTTATACAGTTAACACATTGACGACTACTATCACGTTCGTATGACTTTGTACAGCTATTTTCTAGAAATGATCTCTTTCCGTCATCTCGATGTTTGCATACTAATGCATACCCATACTATTTTTAAATAAATATTAAAAATAGTGTAACAGTGATGTTAACGCTTTTTTTTATTAATAATTATGCTAGGAACGATTGTGTAAATATTACACTAATTTAAAGGCGATGCGAAAAATGTGCGACTGTCAAAGTGTTAATAGAATCAGATTCTATTCATATTTGTAAGATTTAATATATTATTAAAAATTAGTGAAAAGCGGTAGATTTTGTAATCCAGACGAGATCGAGTCATCTCACCCGGAATGTTAACTCTGACGATATTAATTATCATTGTCCTTTATTATGTCTATTACTATGTTTTAATATGACTTTAAATTTACCGTAAATAATATTAATTAGTGGTAGCATCGGTTTAATTTCTTGGAAACATTTTCAATAGCTTTTTGCATAAATATTACACGGTAATGAATATTTCGTGCGCGCAAAGTATCGTTAACGCGTCATTCAATATTAACGATCCTATATTTACAATTCGATTCGTAGGTATGTATTACGTTCGCTCATNTCGCCGTTTTGTCTACCGCGGTCAAGATGATAACAGACGTCGGTTGCAGACTGGAACATTGTCACTGACCTATACGATTAGACCCACTATTACGGCGCTATCGCTCGTTACAGCGTTCAATTAATGCGGTTAAGAGATTTTTAATTACTGGATTCTGCATTTTTATGCATATTCATATTTTTCAGAACACAGCCAACTCTGTTTTTACACGGTAGGTACGTTCCTTAAAAAGTGGTGTAAAAAAGAAAGAATCGTAGGAAAAAAGATACGTTTCTCATAGTAAAACGAGAAAATCGTTCCATATTAACCCTCTTTCTTTCCAAACGCCCGAATTTTGTCCGCTTATCGGAGAAAAAATTACGATTGCTTACAGTTTTTTAGTTTTTCACTTTGATTTGAAAACTTTTAAACTAATAATCGCTTCAGATGGATCGTGATGTCGCTACGGTAATACAGTAATCAAATTTAATAGAACAGTGGCAACTAGATGAAACAAATTTTTTGAAATATAGATACATTAATTTGAAACTTTTAAGTTACACAAAGCCATAGAAGGTTAATTAAAAATCGTGTAAAATGATTCGTGTACGATACATTTATACAGTTAACACATTGACGACCACTATCACGTTCGTATGACTTTGTACAGCTATTTTCTAGAAATGGTCTCTTTCCGTCATCTCGATGTTTGCATGCTAATGCATACCCATACTATTTTTAAATAAATATTAAAAATAGTGTAACAGTGATGTTAACGCTTTTTTTTATTAATAATTATGCTAGGAACGATTGTGTAAATATTACACTAATTTAAAGGCGATGCGAAAAATGTGCGACTGTCAAAGTGTTAATAGAATCAGATTCTATTCATATTTGTAAGATTTAATATATTATTAAAAATTAGTGAAAAGCGGTAGATTTTGTAATCCAGACGAGATCGAGTCATCTCACCCGGAATGTTAACTCTGACGATATTAATTATCATTGTCCTTTATTATGTCTATTACTATGTTTTAATATGACTTTAAATTTACCGTAAATAATATTAATTAGTGGTAGCATCGGTTTAATTTCTTGGAAACATTTTCAATAGCTTTTTGCATAAATATTACACGGTAATGAATATTTCGTGCGCGCAAAGTATCGTTAACGCGTCATTCAATATTAACGATCCTATATTTACAATTCGATTCGTAGGTATGTATTACGTTCGCTCATTGTTTTCCCGTGTATTAACGCAACGCGGGGGAATAATAAAAAAAAAAGGCGGTTGTTGAAAAGTACCGTTACATTTCGCATCGTAATATTTTCCTCGACATTTATTCGTCGTTACATTTAATTCGCTTGACAAACCATAAATGCAACGAAATTGGGTTTGAAAGCTCGTAAACGCTGTAGGGTTTCAGAGGTGGATGAAAATGGTCGAACAGATTCATAAACATTCGCTTCGATCTCTGAATTAAAAATTGCATCCGACGATGTAATTTCCGTCGAGGAAACGCGGATAGTTTTGTTTGCAGCCAGTAATGATGCTCTTCGAATACATTACTTGCATTCTCTTGCCGTGATCGATCGTTCGATGAAACGATTACGTAAAGAGGAAACTAAAATGGTCCGTGACATGTGGACGGAGCTTAGCTTCGTACAAAAACAACCATTTTACACGTTTCACAATCGGATGAAAATATTACGTGCTTCTTTGGAACGAAAATTTCAACTGATAAGCACGTCGAACGTGTATCTCGATTAATCCACATTCCAATCGGCAGGTATTTAAATTTGATTCCGCGGTCCATTGTTGTGCCGTCATATCTGTGGCCAGTTTTAACTCGTTAATCTAATCTTCGAGAGATGCAGATGTTTCGAGAAGCCAGAAATATTTCGTCGTAAATTTAACGTCTTAACTGATGAGATAGAATCTGATATATTCTGTTTTTTTTTTTTACTTAACTCCTTGGCTTACAGTTTCTTCAATCTTCGTGCATATTAGCGATAGTTATTCGCGTCTTC
>SMSQ01021398.1:0-13573 GCA_019453375.1 Ctenoplectra terminalis | reverse complement strand
GGTATTATTGGATTTGTATTAACCCTTTGCACTCGGCTGGCTCCGCTATGGCGACATGCATAATTTTCTTCAGAGATTGTTTTTCATCCAATTCTATATTTTCATCAATTCAAACGCTTCTTTTATTTTAAAATTTAATTTAATTAACCAAATAAATGAGAAATCGTAAAGATTTATAATTTTCTTTGTTTCTTTCCAGAAAAACGCTTTAAGTTTTCACAATAGTCCTTTGAAACATAAAAAAATTTACTAATGTAAAGGATTGATAGAAGTGTAGGTTGTCGTATTTTTGTTAATCGTTAAATTGAGACTATGAAGTTTGACTCTATGCTTAATTTTTGCCTTACCATGTCCGACGTCAAGGAGTTAATCTTAAACGAGAGTTGCCTATATTATACTTATCATCTAAAGTCGTACTTCATTACTGTATTTCTTATTACTAAGCATAATTCTGAGTTAACGTATAATTGCCTTCTAAAGTATAGGTCGCAATCTCTTCTGAGAAGGGTCAGCTTTGAAGTTGTTTTGATGTTATTTTCCAAGAATGTTTTTTTAATATGTTCGTTGGGGATGCATGGCGATACATTAAAGAGCACTGTTCTTTGTGAGGAAGGAGATTAATGACCTTTGACCCTTTTTTATTGACGTGATCGTTAAAGATTCTAGAAATGAGGCAGATAGCACATATCCTAATTAATTTACCCAGTCATGAAGGCTTCTCCGATGCTGTGGGCAATGATACCTCGTTCTTTGTTAGGTTTGATGTTATTCATAGTTATTGAGAAGTAGAATGGTACAGCTTTGAACGTTGTGAGACTAGCTATTTTTCCATTGATATTTGTATTAAGACTTCCGCACTTGTACAGGTTGTAGAGATCTCAGATACTATTTTCTAAATCAAATTTGTGGTAGATATACCATAATGGCAAATATAATGGTAAACTGTACTATACAGGGTGCCCCAAAAGGTCTGTAACTCCGTTCAAGGTATGATTACTAACATAATTTCAAACAACTTTTTCCTTTGCGAAAATGTTAAATTTAGCTCCGTTAACGAGTTACTAACCCATTGGCTTACGATTTTTTCAATGTTCATACACGTTAGCAATAGCTATTCAAAGCTTCGACACTCTGTCAAACGCAAAGAATTGAAATATTACACATATTTTGTATTTGCTAATCCTCTATAGTCCGAGTTTTGTTTGTTTATCAGAGAAAAAAACTACGATTGATTACTGTATTTTACTTCGTTTGCAAAATTTTTTAAATAATAATTGCTATAGATGGATTGTGATATCAGTACAGTAGCACAGTAACAAAATTTAATAGTACAGTGATAAATATAAATATAAATACATGAGTGTCTGACTCCTAAATCACATGGCGCCGTAGAGGGCTAATTTTCAATCTTGTAAATGTAAATCACAGTAAAAATTAAAATAGAACTTTATCATATATATTGTGTGTTTTTATTGTATTTTAACCATAACCAGCGCCACGAGTGTGACTAGTGATTATAGAGCAAAGGATTAACGAAAAACACCGCCAGCAGGAGCGTTGATTCCGCGCCGTGCTTGTGCCTCGATGAACAAGTCAAGATATATCGAAGCAACTGTGAACGAGTGTTGAAACTCAGTTAATTTGTTCTACACGAATAATAATTTATTTATTTATTTAATGTAACTTTTATTCAATACTCGTTAACAGTTGCTTCAATACATTCTGTTTTTCTCGTCAAAGCATAAGCGCGGCATAGAGCCAACGCTTCCGCTGGCGGCCAGCCGCTTTACTCGCTCTGTGATTGGCAAGTGTTTTTCGTTAATAACTCGTTAACAAAGCCGAATTTCACGTTTTTGTAAAGAAAAAAGTTGCTTGAAATCACCTCAGAAATCATTCCTTAAAGAGACTTACAGACCTTTTTGGGACACCATGTATACAATGGATTCCGGTTAATCGGAAGCGTCTGGGACAAATACTGAGGAACTGAAACAAAAACTATTGTTTCCACTTCGCTTATATCAACACTCCTTCGTTTTATTAGGACATTGGAGACACAGCAAAGCAATATCTTCGCAAAGGAAAACGTTGCTTGAAATCATTTCAGGAATCACCTTCCTGAAACTTAAAGAAACTTACAGACATTTCTTACAGATATTCTATAGCCATAGAATTTTAAGAGAGGTATTACACACACAACTATCACTAGACACTGTTGATAATTTACTAACACAGTATCTAATAGTTGTTACGATCACTAATGCCCTTATTTAGAGTTTGGAATGTTTCTAAAAAGAAAAGAATGTTTCTAAAAAGTTTTACCCATTACCCATTTTTACTTTGATTTTTCAGTATGAAAAGGGGTAGGTACGACGACCGGGTGTTCAGTTGAACAGAAAACTTTGTACAAGGAAACTCTGCGAGATCGGGTATCAAAATCCTTATCGAAGCTAATTAAGCATACGATACGTTAGATTACTGTTAGACATTACATTCTCTTCCTAAGCTCTCATTTTCTCGGTAGAGTGATCATCGAAAAGGACTAGATTCTTGCTCCGTCAGAATCGAAACATGATTCATTTCAACTGAATTAGATTCAATCCAGATTACTTCGTAAATTAGAGTCAAGCTTTAGCCACCGCAACCTTGCACCAATCATTTGTATTGTTCTGGCATTGCAGAATAAATGTATATTCGTTAATTATAAAATCGTTCTCTAGTCAATTGTAATACCCAACTCGGAGAACCCACCACGGTATACTCCTGCCACCCGAGATATACCATAAATACTAATTAACACGTTCAATCTAGTGTGACCCACCGGTGGACCACAGCTAATTTGTCCCACTGAATTAAATTTCTCTGTAAATTATATAAATCTATATTATAGTTTTTTAATAGCAGATAAAATTACTATTAAAAAATACAACTACTAAAAAATTACAGACAACGCAAACAATACAGCAGAAAAAAATACTGTCAGAAGTTTAAACCCGATCTGTTAAAATAAAATAGTCAAGCAGTAAGACTCTCCATCGAACAAGGTTTGGGTATCGCCTTCTCCCTCGTGGTAAAACGACTGGAAAAGATCCAAATGACATTAACCAGCGTACCTGAAAAGATAAACTGTAATATGTTTTTAGATTATAAGAATCGACAGCTGCTAATTTTTCTGGTTAGTGCGAAACGTAAATCCGTCTAAGAAGAACATAGGTCCTGGTTTAATTCTTGTCTTCTCAAATACAGTCCCTGGCCATCGAATTAGGACCACTACAAATTTTCAGCATTTTTCACGTTTTCCGTAAAATTAAAAGGCCTGTTCAAATTGTAATGATGTAATTTATTAACTACCAACGTAATACACATAACATTGTTAACACATGTTAATATTTTGTATTTCAACCCATCATATGCTTTGTATCTTCATTATTTTCCCAAATATCTGTAATTTTTATTTTCAACTCGGATAATGTGATGCTTGGAGAATTGTAAACTAGTCTTTCGAGTAGGCTCCAGACATTTTCTATAACATTCAAATCGGGAGAATTGCCTGGCCATGGGAGCAAGGGGATGTTTTTGGTTTTGGAATCGCTCGTCACCCACACAGTTTGATTATTATCACGATAGTAACAAATCAATCGCTATGTATACATCGTTATCAACGTATTTAGTAATAATTTGAATAACCAAAGACAGTTTTCCATACATGACATAACGTTATAGCCACAAAAGTGAAATTTTCCTACACGTTCCTAATTCGATGGCCAGGGACTGTATATACTTTTACCACATTTTCAAATAGACTACCTTTTTACATATCACTCAACACGATCGATCAGTAGAAGTATGAAAATCGAGCCCGGGTTGAACCTGTTAAACGTTAGAGTTTGTTAGTAACATTTCCTGCGGCTTCCCAGCGTTAACCATGCGTCGGTTCGTCCGCGCTTCACTTTCGTAGGGCTCCCGGTGTTAGCCATACATCGGTTCGTCCTCGGTAACGAACCTCCTGGGGCTCTCGGTATTAGCCATATATCGGTTCACCCCCGCATCTAATCCTTCTCGGCTTACAGTTCTAACAAACGCACTGGATCTGTCGGTACTAACAAACTCCATAATTTACGAAACCCTGGTTATGCAGCCCCCCACCCTTCCGACAAGTAACATAGCACTTGCAATCAGCGAAACTAAAACATGTTCGCAACAGTATGCCACTTCGGAAGAAACTCGCATTTTATGAAATATGCTCGAATACAACGAGCGTGCTACAACAAATATCGTTTGCTATACGACTTTCTAGGAGGGAGGGTAAATATATCATAAAGATTTTCAGAAAAGTTTTAGCAAAAGATTGTAGAAGTATTGACAATACTTCTTCCTTTTCTTCGATGATTATTTAGAAAGCTGACGCCCTCTTGAGTTTCGATGATTTTTCACAACTTTTTTCTATATATACAGGGTGGTCCACGCAGCTTGCGAACCTCTATAACTTGCAAAGTATGCGTTGGACGAAAAAGTTTTGTATAAGGAAGTTGCATGGTCTGAAGGGGTACATTATGTAATGTATTTCTTTTTTTCATACGTGGAAGCGTTTCGGAGATTTGAAGGTCTACTTTGTTTTTTTTTTAATGGAATAATATATTTTTTATACCAACATGTGGAAGAATGTCGAATTGTGAGTAAAAAAGTATTGGCCTTCATTAGCCCTAAACCTAATAACCAACGAGTAATCTCACTTAATTTCCTGAAAATTTTCTTCGCGTAATTAGAGTTAGAGATTCAACTTATCACAGATTTCCACAGGACAGCGAGACGTTTACGTGACGAATAAAGTGAAATTACTCGTTGGTTATTAGGTTTAGGGCTAACGAAGGCCAATACTTTTCTACTCACAGTTCGAGATTCTCCTATATTTTGGTATAAAAAATATAGTATTTCATTTAAAAAACAAAGTCGATCTTCAAATCTCCGAAATTTTCAGGAAATTAAGTGAAATTACTCGTTGGTTATTAGGTTTAGGGCTAATGAAAGCCAATACTTTTTTACTCATAATTCGACATTCTTCCATATTTTGGCGTAAAAAATATATTATTTCATTTAAAAAAAAACAAAGTGGACCTTCAAATCTCCGAAACGCTTCCACCTATAAAAAAATTAATACATTACATAATGTATCCGTTCAGACCATGCAACTTCTGTATATAAAACTTTTTCGTGCAACGCATACTTCGAATGTTACACAGGTGTGCAAGTTGCATGAGCCATCCTGAATATTCTGTGTCTTAGTTTTCAAGATACTTGCAAAAATCTGTCGGTACCGCTACAGTGGATTCTGCCTAGATATATATTATCTGTGACACAGTTACAAATGTAGTTGACATGGTCACCGCTTCACGTTTATGTCAACTATAAACAAAGTTAAGAATTAGGTTTGAGTTAGGTGTCATTTTATCCAATACTAACGCATACGTTGTCACGGACGTATATACAATTATATACAGAATTCATTATACTGGTACCAACAATTTTCTGCAAATATCTCGGAAACTAAAAGCGAGCGGAAGTTACGTGCAAAGAACAAAGTTGTTCAAAATATCAAGTTCCCCGCATATGCAAAAATTATCGACGTCTGAAAGGGGGTCGTCTTTCTAAATACATAATTACTAATGCGGCCACCTTAAAATAAACGCTAAAGAAATAAGCAAATAAGGTAAATTTAATAGACATATTTCATTTGCTAAAAGTTTCAAATGAAAGCGTTTGAATACTTTCGTGAGCAATTATAAATCTTTTTAAAATTATATTCGCGTTGATTGCGTGTGAAATATGTTACGAATCTAAAGGCAACTATACCCATGTGAAGATAGTAAATGAAATTGAAAAAAAGAGATTAATTCTAGGTTTCTATAATTCTTTTCTAAATTCCTTAAAATACCACCAGGGATAAGTTTCTCGAAGCTTTCACAGCCCGAGTTCTTGAAGTTTATACTGTTCGAGATTTCCGGCTTTAAACCGTGTCCTTTTAGAGAAGTGTTCCGACATTTCACCAACATTTCTTCTAAAAGGACACCACTTCTATGCGAAAGCCTCGACCCATATGAAAGATTACTAAAGGCAGTATATCATATTGTATAGAAACACATGATATATAAAAAGAAATGTCAACAAATGATATTTAGATACTTCTACATTTTCCGTATTTATTTTTTTTTATATTCTCAAGTTTTTTGTTGCCTCGAGTAAAAGGGATTATTTGTTGTATCATAACTTCTAACATTTCAATTGTAACATATAATAAGAGTTTTCAAATACTACGAATTCTAGATAACAAATAAAATATTGGCTTGATTTTAACACTAGAACTACCAAAGTGATCAAAATGACCCATTCGTAATTTTTTACAAAACTTTTATAAATTAATTACGGTGTCTTTGGGGAGATTTTCCGCGATTTTTTGTTAAAAATATAGATAATTTGTCCTAGTTACATTACATATTATTTTATATACTTTCCGCTTCGATTTCTCCGGTAGAAATAAGTATAATTTAATCGTCGGTAGATCTAGTGTTAAAGAAATAGGAAATTAAGTTTTTTTAAATGAACTCAATGATGTATTACAATTTGATGTTTAAACAATATTGACTAGTAAGATTCAACAATTTTGTTAATATTTAATTTTTAGTGGCAATAACCTGTGAAAACGATACGAGTATTCAATTGATTTTTTCATTTATATCTTTGGTTTTTATTTGTAAACATGTGTTAGCAGTATTTAGAAGATATAGACTTGCAATAGTTTATATCCTGCTTCTCCCCCTGGAATAAATGGCCAGCTTGGTTAGAGGGAACTATTAGGTACATACTATGGATTAAAATTAGTCGCAATCTGAAATCCCCAAAGGTCATCTCAAACAAGTGACTAGCTACGGAATTCAAATTTATGTTTCCTTTCCCGAAACAACAAATAATACCTCATTGAACTACCGCTGTAAAGTTTCGAATCCAATTATTCTCGATTATCCTTAGGTTGAAGAAAACACGAACAGTTAATTCGAATTATCACCTATAATCGAAGTTATGGAAATTATATTTCGAATTATAAATGAAAAATAATACATATATAGGGTAAACAAAATAACCTGATCGTCTCTAATGTTTCACTTGTTTTTAATGATATAAAAAAATGTTAAAGGAAAACATTTTTTCTTTTTTAATTTAAATTTAAAATTGCATCAACCCGA
Organism: Ctenoplectra terminalis; assembly: GCA_019453375.1. Lineage (NCBI taxonomy): Eukaryota > Metazoa > Arthropoda > Insecta > Hymenoptera > Apidae > Ctenoplectra > Ctenoplectra terminalis. The sequence continues at coordinate 6,338 of SMSQ01021398.1, read as the reverse complement.
ATGGGTTATTAGCAACCACGTAATTTGACCGCCAAGAAAACCAATGAAGTAAATTCCACTTGAGACATGTGTAAAGCAGATGGATGACTGGGATACAGTCCCAGTGCAAGATGAAAGTGACCATTAGAGTAGGTAATACCATATTGGATCAAAGCTTAAATTAGGTGCAGAAAATTTACATGTTTCAAAAAACTAAGCAGGTTTTTACACGATTTGACGGTTCTAGTAAGTTCTTTAGTGTCTTCCTTTATTTGAAATATTTTCCTTTCATTTTCATACGCCGGGCACGATGTCGCGATACGATGGATAGAGTTCCTAAAGTTGCAACTGACGCACATTGCAGGATCTTCTTTTTTGATCAGATATGCGTGAGAAAAAATAGTATGGCCGATTCGTACTCTTGTCAGTGTAGTTTGCTGCTTCCTATTAAACAGAAAAGCGGGGCTTCTTTCATAGATATTATTCCTGATACTATGCATGTACGTAACGTGTGAATTTTTCCAGGCCGTATTCCAATGATTTTTAATAGTTTTGTAGAGGGATGATAGGATTTCCTTGACAAAGGCTGGAATACATAAACTTTGGCACTGCTGGTTAGCAGCTAAAGGAAAACATTGTTTAATTAAAATAAGCAGAAAACTTTTCTCCGGGTCATACTCTTCAAGATTTCAAGATTGTCGATGTTTTTTTTAACGGGGTTATATATTTTTATCGTCATGACGTGATAACTAAAGTCAAAATCTATCCAATGTTCTACTTCACGTGACAATTGAATACAAAAAATTGATAAATAATAGATACCAATAACGAAATATCTGTGCCACGTATAATTGCTAGAATCACAGATAAACACAGAGTTATAATGTGATCACATTTGCCTGATCTTTCCATAGTTTTTGTAAACATTGAATTATTCCGTATTTATGATTGTAGAAAATGTAATTTAGACTTCTGCAGGCTACCATACTAAAAACCACCTTCAGGTAACTTTCACAGTCCTAGTCTATTAACCCTTCGCACTGGTGAACTTTTTTAAGTTTCAAAGGACTACTGTGAAAATTGAGTGTTCTTTCGGAAAGGGAAACAGACAATTATAAATGTGTACGATTTTTTTATTTACAGTAAAACCTGTTTTTATGCGGTGGATAGGGACCGCATAAAAGAAATCGTACAAAAAAATATTCGAAAATTTTACAAGTTCTTACTTATAATAAACAACTTTGTACGATATACTACTTAAAATTTTTTTTATGCGTTGGATAGGGACCGCATAAAAAAAGTCTGACTTAGAAAATACATGAATGATTTATGAAATAGATGAGAGAATGCTTTCGATTAAATTAAATAATTAAATTAGATCTAAGGAAATTGTAAAAATATCTAATTCTTCATTGTACATATACATGGAGAATTTTTCAAATTATACATTAAATAGTTTGCTGCTACTCGTCGTAATCCAAAACGCGCATCTTTTTATGATGAATTGGTTGAAAATCGCTTTCGTCGCTCGAAGATAGGATTTCAATTGATTTGTTTTTCGGTATCATAAAGTCAGTGATCAGTTTTTGTGACGACGGTCGACTGGTCAATTGCTTGAAAACGTCACGATAGTGAGACACGCATGATCTCGGCTCTTTTTGGAATTTTAAGCGTCTTTCCGCATTGGTATCTATTTTAAGAAAATGCGTTTCCAATTTTTTCGAAATCTGGATCCCTGCATATATTTTATCCGCTGTAATAGATTCCGGTTCTTCTTGTCCATTTTCATAATCTATCAAACTATTGATAATGTCACTATCATCGACAGTTTGGTCCTCAATCATCACGTAATCAGAGTTCTTTCACAACATATATATGTACATTGATAGGAAACGTTAAACTGGTGCTAACGCCGCTAAGATTCATATACCGCATAAAAATAAATCGCACAAAACCAATCGCATAAAAAAGGACCGCACAAAAACAGGTTTTACTGTATTTGGTTAATTTAGTTTATTTTAAAACAAAAGAAGTGTTTGAATTGACGAAGATAGAGAATTTAATTTGAAACTTAATCTCTGAAAAAAATTATGCATGTCGTCGTAGCGGCGCCAATCGAGTGCAAAGGGTTAATTGAATTTTCATTATTAATATCTCATAAATTATCATTATTATATCTCATAAATTATCGAGTGTCTATCGCTAATATCGAACATGGGTGTACATCTTTCGATTCTATATCGACCTGCAAATTTTCATAAAAATCCAAAAGTTACACTTCACGTGTTCCCTTTATAAGTAGTCTAATTATAACAGTTAATTACTACTTTTTCTGTGTAAATTCAATATTGTAGTTAACCGTGATTTTTGTTCTTATAAGGAAGGAAAATTTCAATTTCAGAGGTTAAAGGCGTTAACGGAAAAGCGTCCAAGAGTAGTTCCCAATACATTTGGCATCTAGTACAGTTTAATCTATCGGGAGTCTTGGGACCAAGGAAGTTTTCTCGTTACGAAGTAATCGACATCGTTTCGACATTTTGCTAATGGACTGTATACGGATACGAACACGAAATCTCATACAAGTTTTGAATAATATTACAATTTTTTTATATTTACAACACTCTGTTCATGATTAATCTTAGCTGTTTGCGAACTTCAAGTTTGGAAACTATTGTTTGAATTTATAATTTTATTTTTCAAAGATTAAATACATATATGTATAACGAAATTAACACATATAAATATTGTTAATAAAAATATAATTAATATATTAATAAACATTATCAAAACCCATAACAATATAACTAAAAATATTTTACATTTACGTTACAGTTATATTAATTACAATTACAATTTCTTCTTAATTTGATATTTCTTCTTTTTTTTTTTTAGAGATTAATACTTGCATAATTGTTGCAGTATTTGATACAATCGTTATGTAAATTATTAACAGCCAATATATACATATTTTTTTTTTTAATTACTTAAGATTACTTCTTTTTATTAAATAGGAATGATATTTTGTTGTCAGATACAGTTTTTAAAATATATAGGTTACTGCTTCCAAAATTCAAGATATACCTACAATAGTGTCATAAGTTATTCAAAACAACTGTAACAATGTCTCTTATACTACAATAGTGTAAATATTCGTCATGTATATACGTATTCAATTAATTTTCAAAGTACCTTTTCTCAAGCGCAATATTTTATTTGGAAACTATTTTATTGTTTCAAAATACTCCTTTTACAGTAATTTAAAGTTGTACCATGAATTATTGGTCCATCTAAGTTTTCCAGTAGATTTTTGTACTCTCCTTTATAAATACGAGCGTTCAAAAACATGTTGGAGAAAGAACAAATTGATATGATTAGACTAGTGCATTAGATCGTAAAATTGTACAAACACAAAAAATAAAATTTATTAAAAAATTTATTACGCATATTTTTCAACGTTTTGCTCTCTTTTAAGCGAGTTCATTATTCTGTTCTCGAAGAATTTTTCATTCTTTCTCAGCAAAAAATTCATCGAGATGGGTTTTATAGGTATTGGAATCTTTAAATGTGTGAATAGTGAATAACATTATAAAATATCATTTCTTACTTTCATAGTATCTAGTTTATTATTTCTTCTGCCGTGACATTAAATTTTCTTCGATATTTTGTCGTCTATGAACGGAATCCTTCGACGACAGATACGAAGGAACGAAAAATTGATGCAATTTCCTCGGGTAATAGGTACGAAAAGAAACCATCGTATTTATTCCCCTTTCACAGTTGCTGAACGTGCTTCTTTTATCGCTAGCTTTAATTTTATGATTCCAACCCACATTTCAAAACGAATGCCCCAAATGCAAAGCGAGTCGGAACGAACATAAAAAAGCATTAAAAAAAGTGCGCTCTCACCAAAATCGGATCTCTGTGAAAGTAATTTTAATATTTTTATCATGAACGATGTTAATAACATAAATTATATTTCACGAATAATGTATTCTTAGTAAGATTATTTATTATTGTTATCTTTCTGAAGATGAACATATTATTTCCCAAGCTAATGAATTATGAAATATTTTATTTGTGCAAGATACCGTACACGGTACTTTCTTGACCAGTTGAAAAACTTCTAATTCCAGTTTTACGCATTATGATTTCTTTCTGATAATCCTCAAGGATACTCTTGTGCAGAGGTTAAAAAAACTGATTTCTTTTTGCTTCTTTTTTTAAATCACCGATTATTAAAATTTTGCGATTTGTAAATACATAACCAAAAATTTTGTACCATGTTACGATGCCACGACAAAATTGTTATGTACAAATTTCAAATTTTTTTACTTACAGTTTCTGTTATTTTTAAATCCTAACAATTGCATTAAAACTGACGATTTTCTGAATGAACATACACACGCTTTTAAAGTATTAGATTGTCCCGAATGTTTCTTTCGCTATCTTCCCGGAATGGTTTCGTCTAGCAATGTTTAAATAAACATTTACCCTTATTTGTTAATCGAGAGATGGAGGAAAAAAATAGAACAAAATGAATCCTATATAAAATAATAATATATTGTAAAACACAAAATACTATGCATCCATTACGTATTAATAAATCGAAAGAAACTTTTGGGACAACCTAATACTTATCTTTTACGTTCAAATTTTTTTTAAATTAATAGTTGCATAATTGTGGCAGTATTTGATACAATCGTTATGTAAATTATTAAGAGCCAATATATACATGTTTTTTTTTTTAATTACTTAAGATTACTTCTTTTTATTAAATAGGAATATGTAAATTATCAGGATTTAACGAGACGAAGAGTTCTAGTTTAAAAAATATCTAAATAAGAATTATGATACTTTCAAAATCATAAATTGGCATTCTTGTCATTAATTTAAAATAGCTGCTTATGCAAAGTATAGAGTGGAAGCATCTGAGTTTTCCAATTAGGAGAAAATTGAAAAAACCAAGCATCAAACGGTAAAGTAGTGGGTACTAACAACCACTCGGAATATCAGAGGTCTAATTTTCTGTAATTTTTTGGAAGAGCAGCGTAATATTAATAGTCAGTATTACAGCGTAAAACGGTACTGTGTCGAAAAATAAGTAAATTATGAGTTTCATTGAATAAACTGTATCAAAATAACAAACCATTTATTTTTTTATGTATTAAATGACTCTTGCACATACGTAACCCTTACATTTCAAAATTTTTAATTCTTTAATAAGATTGGAACTATTCGTGATTAAATATAAAAGCACTCCTCGCTGTTATAATTATATTGCTATGCTCTGTCTATATAATGGAATTCCGTTAAAGCAATTACTTATACATGCACTATAAACACTAAAAAGTTTAATAAAAATATTTAGCTTTGAAAAAAGTAATAACAGATAATAGGGAATTAGGTTGGTGCATATGAAATGCCGGATTTTTACTACATGTAAATATTTGTGTTCCTGTTTCCGCCGTATGATTGTTTATGAGATAACCATTTATACAGTCCGGTTATCTATTATCAGAGTCATATTATGTTTAAAACACTTTATCCTAAATTATGCATTTTAGCCACTTTTTAAAGATTTATTCCAAGTATAAATTTTGTTGATATCAGTATAATTTTCTTACATGAACACAACCTTAACGATAATTCTAGAAAAATCACTCGGAACACAAACGAAGCGTTTGGACAGAATATTGTGAACAAGAGGAAAGTTGAGCGTTAATTCGCAAAATTCCGTTCTAGAAATTTCTCTACGAAATGAGTTACGTGGTAGTCTCGAAGCGTCAGTGGATAACGATGTATTGAGAGCACTGGTGGACAATAATTCGCGTCAAACATCAAAAGAACTCTAAGAATGAATATTAATCATTCCACGGTATTACATCATGTTTTGTAAATTGATAAGGTCAAAAAATTGCACAAGATTACTGTCATTTACTAAGAAAATCCGACATTTCACATGCACCAACCTAATAAAATTAAGTTAAAAGAAATAATAAATATTCGAAGTATCATGGGGTTATGACTAATGTAAGAATTAATCAATTGCCAATGTAAATTTGATTATTTGTGGTGTAATAAGTATCGAATTATATAAAACTGTAAAATAAATCTTATATACTACAATATTTTAAGAACATATTTGACAACAACTAAATATGTTCAAATAATATTTAAATGTTTAGTGACAGTTTTGAAATAATCGTAAAATATAAGTTTAAGTAATCGCAGTTGAAAAATTTATTTAAATATTCGGGAATATTAAATAGAGAGTAGAGAACACGGTGAAATTCTCCAACAGTTGCTGAGCTTCTGCAGTAATTAACCGAAAAACCCAATATGTGGTTGTAGAAAACTTC
>SMSQ01021395.1:0-13715 GCA_019453375.1 Ctenoplectra terminalis | reverse complement strand
GTTATCTTTAACCCACCGCTTAATTCCTGATTCCCCTTACATCCTCAAGAACCGTACGATTCGTACCTACACCGATTCCTCTCCTAACTTCAGCACGGAGCAAAGACTAGCACAAAGAAGACTAGTCCCATCGAAAAAGAAATTCATAATAATTTATACTTCCAATTATCCAACCATGCTACCATAATCACCTATCTCTCAACTAATTGTCTCCTAAAAAAATCAACAAAATCTGTCAATCGACGCTACACCCGATCGCGTGTATCTCGGTTCCGTACCACGTTCGCCGTTTCCGTTCTCCATTCAAATTCCTCGAAGCGGCGATCTCGCTGAATCGTTTCGCGAGCTTCCGCTCGCTCGATTCCGCAATCTTCGATCTCGGACCACCTGCGATCTGTTTCGCAGAATTACAACCGCGCGCACGATCTTTTTCACCTTTGCCCGGTACAATTGAAATTTCGTGAAACGCAAAAAGACGCGAGTGTTGAACGGGGTTCATCGATCACTCTTATCATCCATTTATTTCTGGATCAAGCAAATTAAGTTAGAAACGATAAGCAATTTTTAATAACGCAGCAGGTCGTGGAGTGCTTTGATTCATTTATCGATAGAACATTGATCGCGCGGATTAAATGAGCCGAAGATAACTTTAACCTTTCAACTGGACAAAACAATCGAATGTTCTTCAAATTTATTATTAGACAGCGGATTTTTGTAGAGTCATATTTTTAAGAACGTAGGTAGATAATTTTTTGGTAGTGATAAAATAATTGTGAAAGCTGTCTGATACGAAGAATATTAATATTTATTCATATTTTGAATCAGTCAATTATGTTTGATTAGAACGTAAGTAAGGAAATGCAAATTACCTTGCAAGAGTGTATAAAAAATGTTGCTAAACTGCATAAGCCTATTACGAGTTAAGTCACTTTTGTGCGAGCAATTTATCACTGCTTTAATAACTGTTATGTATTCTTCTTACAGTATAATAAATAAAATATAATAGTAAGTAAAGAGTGGCCGGTCTAAAGTGGTTATTATTGAAAAAAAAGTACGTCATCCCGTATCGAACAACTTTCCTCTGTATTACGTGTACTCTGTATATTTTCATGCTTTAAAATTTCCCATAAATGCATAAAAACCCGCAGTCAAATAATTAATTAAAATAAATCCAACCTACGCGTAGGTCGCACGATCCGTAGTTCCCGTTGGAAAATTCGGACAACATCTTCTCGTTAACATCGATTCGCAACTCCTATGTCTCGATTCACACGTTGACTGCCACAGTGGTCATATGTGATCAGAGATTATTTCTTCTGTAGCGCCACGGTGGTCATCGGTAACCAAAGTGCTTCAAATATTCATAATTGTAAAAATGAAATGAAGATTGATAGTTAATGAATTTTGAACATCATCTCCATTAGAGAATACTTTGAAACAAAGTGTCCACTATTCGACGATTAAAAATTTTTATCAGAAGATCAAAAATGAGAGACTCATTTTTATCCAATCTTCCATCTATGGGTGTGGTGTCCCAAGCAAAACATGTGATTTCGGCGTGGCGGTCAAGGTATTAATCAATTTTGAACATCATCTCCATTAGAGAATACTTTGAAACAAAGTGTCCACTATTCGACGATTAAAAATTTTTATCAGAAGTTCAAAAATGAGAGACTCATTTTTATCCAATCTTCCATCTATGAGTGTGGTGTCCCAAGCAAAACATGTGATTTCGGCGTGGCGGTCAAGGTATTAATCAATTTTGAACACCATCATCGCTATTAGAGAATACTTTGAAACAAAGTGTCCACTATTCGACGATTTAAAATTTGTATCAGAAGATCAAAAATGAGAGACTCATTTTTATCCAATCTTCCATCTACTGGTGTGGCGTCTCGAGCCATAGCGTCCCGAGCCATGGCTTCCTCAGTAAAACATGTGATTTCGGCGTGGCGGTCAAGGTATTAATCAATTTTGAACACCATCATCGCTATTAGAGAATACTTTGAAACAAAGTGTCCACTATTCGACGATTAAAAATTTTTATCAGAAGATCAAAAATGAGAGATTCATTTTTATCCAATCTTCCATCTATGAGTGTGGTGTCTCGAGTAAAACATGTGATTTCAGCGTGGCGGTCAAGGTATTAATGAATTTTGAACATCATCATCTCCATTAGAGAATACTTTGAAACAAAGCGTCCACTATTCGACGATTAAAAATTTTTATCAGAAGATCAAAAATGAGAGATTCATTTTTATCCAATCTTCCATCTACCGGTGTTACGTCCCGAGCCACAGCGTCTCGACCAAACATGTGATTTCGACGTGGTCAACGTGGTAACGACCGACATCGATCAATTTCCAATCATCGATACTCGTATCAAATCAGATCGAACAATCTAATCGACACTTGTATCAAAATCCAAAGTTCCATCGTTATTTCCACTATCCAAAGTTCAACGCCTCGTTTACGATAATTCTAATTGCAACAATGACCCTCGAAGATAAGCGCAGGGATCGAGAGCATCGATTTATGCGTCCGTGGATAGGATGTCGGCCAATTATCGGCCGTTTCTCACGAGCTACTCGCGTAATCCGGTTCATCGAAATAATTGGAAACGATCCCCGAGGTCCGGCATAGATCGGTCGCGAAGTCTGATCTCGATACGCGAAACTTTCGAGATAAACTGGTTCCCCGTAAGCAGATCGGAATTTGTCCCCGATACATCTCATTAGCTTCGTGCATCCTATCCCGAGGCATCGATAACGAGCAGCTTTGCATTCCGTCCTTTAAACGGAACAAGCAATTTCGCGTGCCATTTCATTAGGCGATCGAAGAGTGATTCGAGGAAGCGTTGGAAGACTTCAGCTGACGAGCAGACTGTGAAATTTTTTTATGCTTCATATTTTTTAGAATATTGTAAGACAAGTGGAGTTTCGATAGGTATTATAAAGAAGTACTAGAGCAAACGCGAGTCGGATTAAAATAAAAATTCACTGAAAAGAGTAAATTTATACGTACGATAAATGTTTTATGTTTGTGTTTAACTCTTTGCGGCACAGGATTTCAGATAATAAAATAGACCCATGTTGCACAGAAATTTGATCGCGTTTTAAATGAAACAAAATTGGTATATTTTTACTAATGAAGGAATTACATAATGTAAAAACATAAAAAAAAAAAAAAAATAATTGAATTGAATTTGTTGTTATAGGGTGGGACTCGAATAGTTCAAATCGTGACACATGGGTTGATGAATGGTACTTATTAAAGCACATCCTTTTCCCTAAGTCGAGGTGGGACAAAAATGTCCCACCATGCATTACGATGCATCAAAAAGGTGGGACACTTTTAATCCCAGCGTGCCCCAAAGAGTTTTAAGCGACGTACGTAATTTTCTTCAGAAGCTAAGTTTTAAGTTCAATTTTGTATTTTCGTCAATTTACACTTTCCTTTCTTTGTTTTTTAATCCTTTGTTCCATAAACACGAGTCACACTCGTGGCGCCGATTCTGGTTAAAATAGAATAAAAGGACACAATATTTATGATTAAGTTCAATTTAAATTTGCAAGATTGAAAATTCGCAAATAAATGTAATGTTTCAATACTTTGCGTTTGACGTAGTGTCAAAGATGTGTATAACTATTGCTAATATGCATGAAGATTGAAGAAATGGTAAGCCAAGGGATTAATAAAGCAAATGAACGAAATAAATAAAAATGTTTTTTTTTTAAATACTTCAAGTTTTCATGACAGTCGTCTGAAACTTAAAGAAGTTTAAAATTTCTATCAGTTAATTCAGAAGTAACTAAGATATTTGATTATATTTAATTAAAACTGGTATATAAATATTGATAAGCCGAACCGCGGATATTGGAGAAAATCAGTGAAAGCTCACCGCCTTTCTATCTTCTCTTTCAAAACAGCAGTTCCAAACCAGAAAATTACTTTTCAATTTCTCTTCTTAATTTACACATCTCGTGTTTGCGGTAATAAAACACACAAAAAGAAAAAAGAAAAAACAGAGAAGCAATTATCCTGTAACAATTGCTCTCATAATTTTTCTCAATAAGAAAAAAACGAATAGAAATAGAAATGATAAATATATCGGAAAGGACACCAATTTCACGGATACAATTTTCACACGCTGTTAAATAAAATTCATAACCGAGAAACTTTTGCGACCTGTAAATCAAACGTGAAAAAAAAAAAAATAGGCGGAAGAAACCAAGAACCGGAATGCAAACGCATTCCTTCTGCACTGTTTGATCAACTGTTTACACCAAGTCCGCTAATTATCCTACTCAAACATGAAAGTTGCCCAGACACTCGAGAAACGAGCGTAAATAAATTCCAGCAGCCGAAGGAAAGCACCGAACGATCCACGAATAATTAACATAATCGTTCAGAAATTTCTATTTTCAAATTCCATCGATGACTGAAATAACATTTGACCGAAGCAACGCCGATTCTAAATTATTCCGAATTAAACTTTTAATCTTATTCATCCTCGATTCAACGATTTTACCGAACGTTCCTCGTTGAAGAGGATCTAATAAATCAAACAATGTTACAAGAAATGAAATCTTATCGCGATTCAACGTGGTATCTTGATCGTTCGCGACAAGGTTCGCGGTGAGGCATTCAGCAAACAGACCGTGCAATTTATTAGAAGCTCGAGGACGATGCGATCGGTGTAAAATTTGTTTTCACGTGTCATTAGCCTCGAAGGATGAGGGTGCAGCCAGCGCAACGGCGTGTGCACGATAGTTCCGCTATGTTGGGATAAATTATGAGGAGAACGAGCCGCTTAAAGGATTGGATAGAAAACAGGATGCTAGGATGCGATCCGGGACGTGGCCAAATTTGTTGGACGATTAGTGCGGTATTGATAACGCTTTTTTTTTATTTTTATTTATTTATTTATTTTTTTTGGATCTTGGAAGTTATTTTCTAATTGGTTTAACGTGAGACTATTTCTTTTCGAGAATATTTGAAATTTATGTAATTTACAATTTTGTTATTTAATCGTTATTGTGTACAGCTGTGTGTAGAAGAATATTGTGAATAGATTATTGATCCAATATGCAATAAAAATGACAGATCAAGTTCTTTATAGAACTTTAAGAAATTAGAGGTTAAAGTCTGTAAGTGTGTTTTCATATTTCTAAAGTTCTTTATATCTGCGTTATTTAATTACCAAGCTATGGATTAAATAATGGTGTCTTTCTACCATTGGTTAATTCGAACAGTGTCCTTTTACCAATCACGTATTTTATTTTAATACACTGTTGGTAAATTTTTATTAACGAACGATTTCAATTTTCAATGCGAAGATTCCTTAACACCAGAACTACCTGCGATTAAAGTAGACCTTTTGATACCAAAGAAATCAAAATGAAAGGTATTTACAAAAATTTCTGTAATAAGGGTAACAATTCTTTGCACATATTTTCTACAAAAAATCACGGAAAATCCTCAAAACTACATTATAATAAATTTATAAAATTTCTATAAGAAATTATGAACCAGTCATTTCGACTACTTACGGTACTTCTACTGTTAAAAAGGTAGTAAACATTACTTTCAATCATAAATTGATATTAAATGTTTCATTAACATTTATATACCATCATTAAAAATTTATCAACTTAACAAATTCACCAGTGTTCGGATATTTACGACCGGTAGCGTATGTTTCGTTAAGTGAACCGTTCGATTTTCCGAACCACCTCGATCCCAATCGGTTTGAATAATCGTAGCATTGCAATATCATACAGAACGCACAAGATCATTCCTAAAGATCAGCTTGAAAGCCGTCTCGGAGCACGCAGTCTGACAAAGTAACAGACCGTGAACATCTCTCAATCTCGTAACTTCTCTCTCTCTCTCGTTCTTGACTCGCTCCATCTATCCATACACCCGTTGCATCGACTCCTGTTGCCGATCATCCTTTTCCCACTTTTCTTGCTGTTATTTCTTTTTCTTTTTTTATTTCTTTTTTTTTCGTCACCCATCGCCACATGAAAAATCGATTCACGGACCGTTACTCATTCGGCTCAGAGAGACCCCGGCTGAGAAATGACGGTTACGGGGCGGCGAGCGCGCATCCGCCTCGAAATAGGAAGCCTCGTACGACGCACAATGAAACAATGAGACTGTTACGTGCGAGGAAGGAAAGGCGAGGAGCTCCGTGCCCTCGAAAGATCCCCTTTCATTTACGAACGCATCGGTGAAACTCTGACTCTTTCCAGCGAATTCTCTGGAGACCACCATGCGTGGTTAATTAATTTCATTGAGGCCTTTATTAGGGCGTTGGTTGTCGGAGACTGGTGTTGACTTTACGTAAAACGTGTGTGAAATTGATTAACGAACTTCGTGCGTGGATTAACGTGAACAGGTAGTTGGAGCGATATCGAAAATCCACAGGAGGAATGATTAACCCTTAACTGGTAGGACGTTGGTCGAGGAAACCGATGGAATTTTTATAGCTGCGTGTTAATTTCGATATTTTCTCACGGATAAGGTTCTACTTGTGTTACTTGTACCGTTTATATACTTGTAAAAGAGATTCGAATCCTGGTTTTTGCAGAAATAATCGAAAAATTGAATTTTTAAGTAGATAACAGTACGATATGTCGGACATCGCCTTATAACTTGAGGGTTACGCGCGATATAAATGTATGGGGTGGAAGTAACGTTTTAATTTTAATGGATGATGATTATAGTCGTGTAATGGACAGTATAAGATAGGAATTATCGTTTGAAAAAAAAAGTTCGTTGAGTTGTATAAAAAAAACTGTGATCTAAAGCAAAATTCAAGTAGTACAACCTGAGATTTGTCTGACTATATTCTCAGACAGTATTCTAAGATTGCGTTCCGAGATTTTATTCTGGGATTGATTAGCAATAAATATAGAGGTTTTAAAGAATTTTTTGAAGCAGGAAAATTTTAGAAATATAACACTGTTGATTACTAATTAAGAGAAACGAATGTCGCAATGCAAGTGATACAAAAAAAAAGACTATAAAATATTTTTTGTAGGCAGATTAATGAGGAGATCAGAAGGAGAACATACTATAGTGATTATGGTTTATTGTAATTTACTTATCCTGAGAAAAATATATGCAATTCTATAGCTGTGTTGTAATAATTGACCCGATAAAAGTTTTGTTCAATTAGAAAACAATCCAGTTGTCTGTTATCACGATTGGCTTGCAATTATCGACGGTTTCCGGCTCGTTGCCACTCGTGAGAAAATCTTTAGCATCGAAGGAATAGTTAGAGAAGTTGAAAGCAACTGAATCTTTGCGCGACCACTTCGAGATTGTTTAATTTATGTTTCGATCCTCCTTTCCTCTCCGGTCCATGACCTACTTGGGCGTGCTCCGTAATTAGTGTTTTTCGAGAACGACGGTGAATGGACCACACGGTTTGCCGCCGATTTCTTCCTTGGGAATAATCGTTTCCCCGGAACACGGTGCATATCAATCGCGAAACACGTGTTTTCTTTAATAACCACTATTATGGAAACTTACACTTATCTTTTCGAAAAAAAGAAAATATAAAAATCCGTGTACGATAACTGTTAAAATATTAGTACGTGAAAGATTATTGTTCACAGTAACCGGTAAAAAAATATTTTTAATCTTCACGGTGACAAATAAATCATATTTTTTCCTTTGAAAAAAATGAAACCTCAACAACCCATGATCGCGTACCATTTTTCCTTCTCTCGTAAAATTTACCACTGATGGTTTTCACGAAAAATTGCCATAATTATTCTGCATGAGATTCTTCGCAAGACCTCACGAATTCAAAAGAAAGAAACTTTTTTTCTGTACAGTATTTGTTGTTTCAAAAAATCGAACAGAATCCCGCTAACGGAGCACCGTTCCAATCGACATCGTTTCATTCGCGATCGAGATCTAGCTCGACTGATCGAGTGGACGCGTCCTTGGCCGGTCCATCACGATTTCCACGGTCTCTATAATTTTCAGCAACTCGATTCTCCCGAAACAATGGCCGACAGTCGATTCGATCTCCGGCGAAAGATCGATCGCACCTGGACGAGGCGTTAATAATCGGTGGCCATTCATCCTCGTTCCTCGCCATCCTCTCGAGGAATTAGAAAGTGAGTAGCCGATATTTGGGTCACACGGGGCCATTAATTGTTGCCACAGTTCGGATGAGTAACCTCGGCACGACTCACGAACCTGTGCCTCTCGTTATTAATTGGCCGTTTTGCAAGTGTATCCTGCAACGCGTTCGACCGTTGCGAATAATTGACACGGGCTTCTGTACCGTGGAACGATATTAATTGTCTGAGCTGTTATTAATTTTGTAAACGAAGGAACGATGGAAAATTGATTTTGTAACATTATCGTGGAATTTCTGCGGAAACTCGACCCAGAAAGAGTACGTTGAACGATAGGCGTTTAATCTTGGAAAGAAACAATTCAACGTTGTTGGTTTCAATTATTTTTTTATTTTTCCTCTACGCAGAATATGGAAATTCTTATTCTTATTGTGTCTTGGTAATATTTTTCTACCCTCTTATGGCTGTGCAACTTTTTTTCTGTTGAATTTACTGTTTGACGATTTTACACTTATTCTTTTATCGCTGGAATTATTTTTTGATGTCCTGGCACTGCTCTTCATTGCTGAAATTCCTTTCTTGGTATCTATCTGTAATTTATTTTATTATTATTATTATTGTTATTGCTAAAATTTCTTTCTTAGTATCCGTCCATAATTTTTTTTATTTTTATTATTATTATAATTGCTGAAATTCCTTTCTTGATATCCATCCGTAATTTTCTTTTTTATTATTATTATTATAATTGCTGAAATTCCTTTCTTGATATCCGTCCGTAATTTTTATTTTTTTATTATTATTATTATTATTATCATTATAATTGCTAAAATTTCTTTTTCCTTGAATGGTTAAATTTTCTCATTGCTAGAAAAATCTTTATAAAATCCTCCTTACAGTAGAATTTATTTTCCCAAATATTATTACAGTTTCCATTTTAACATCTGTACTATTTTTTATTCAGACCAAAATCCTTCCTTTAATATCCTTGCGCTGCTTTTCTACTATTGCAGCTCCACCCCTAGTTTTTTTTCTTTTCTCTTCTTTCTTTCTTTCTTTCTTTCTTTAATTATTATCGAAAATTCCTTTCCCTTTGAAAGCTTCAATTTCTCTCGAAACTCCTCCCGAGTGGAAGCTTTTCTGATCGTAAGTATCAATTTCATCACACAATAATTGTATCTCTAAGAAACCAACGGTTGATAGATTGCTCGCCACCATTAAGCAACGATAGAAAATATCCACGGAAGTATTACAGACAAAACCGGAAGGAGACTCCCAGAAATATCCACAGCGCTCAGCTAGTCAGCGGAAACGATTTCGGAGAAAGTAACCACTAGCGACCACCGGTGATCGCCGACTGACCGCAGATCGTACGCTTATCCTGATTCTACATCTTAAAATATCTTCCTCGAAGAAATTCTGTTCCTCGAAACCAATACTGTTAATTCTTAATTATCCGCTGCTCGAAGTAGGCCACCGAGACTGTCATTCCTGATACGATATATAAGTATACACAGACAGCGTTTGTTGCGCGCTCGATGAAAGTACACAGATCTCACTTGGCGCGGTGAGAGGAAAACACTTTCACATTTGTGTCGTCCGACAATGCAAACGATTGATCCCGGGGGTACGATCGCTTGAAACCGAGTCCATTTTATTTTCGCTCCAACTTCCAAGCTTCGCCGTGAATCTATCCTCTCGACTCGTTGCACTTTTAAACCCTCTATGGCGCCGTGTGACTTGAGAGTTACACACTCATGTATTTATATTTAAAAAAAAGTTTATTTTATTTAGTTATCACTGTACTATTAAATTCTGTTACTGTATTACTGTAATGATGCCACGATTCATCTATAGCAATTACTGGTTTAAACATTTTCAAATCAAAGCAAGAAACTGTAATCGATCGCAGTTCTTTTTTTCTCTGATAAACAAAATTCGGACTATAGAGGGTTAACACTTTCACTGCCACGCCGAAATCATATGTTTTGCCCAGGACGGCACGGCATTATTTTTATTATTCAAAGCGTATAATGGGAAAATAATAATGAATTGATGTTAGAAGACAACATTTTTATCAAATGAAGCATTTATCTTATTGGTGGTCACGGGTGGCCACCGTGGCGCCTTGGTAACGGTTCATAAGGACAAATTAAAACACGCCTTCGTTTTTTACGATTGTAAAAAGTTGAAATGCTTCGGTCACCAATGACCACCGTGGCGTCACGGGAGAAACCGTTGCCGGTCATATATGACCAACATGACAGTCAAAGTGTTAACCTAAAAAGAAAAACCGTCCACGCAATAAATATAAAAAGACGACACATTTTGACCAGAGTAGACTTCCGTTTTAGAATCGGCACTGAACGTCGAAACTATCCACAGACAATTTAGAAAATTTATTAAAATTTATCCTGTAAACTCGTGAATGTAAAGATTCCGTGTTTGTAAATAAAATACTCGTTATTATTATACAGCGGAATACGACAGATGTATTTTTTTTTATGTTAACAAAAATTATGTTGAATCGCGTGAAAATCACCGGTCGCGGGTGCGTTGATGATAAAATGGTGGAGACGTTTGTAATTGCTTGCGTAACGATAGGAATGAAATACAATTAGGTTAAAATTCGTTTTTCAAACGAACACGCGTGCATCTTGATGCATCGATAAACGCTTCGCGAACAACTCTTATACGGGTGTTTATAATGCGAATGTTTTACTATGGGGAAAGTTAACGTTTTCGTGACTGCCAGGCATAATATAGGTCGTGAATATTTATGCAGCTGGTTATCTTCATTAATAGAAGGGGATAGGTACCATGCTGGCAGTTAGAAAGCATTTTTATACCACTGTGAATGAGAAAATGTAAGCGTCGAATTAATTGAATCTTAATTTATTCAAAGAAATTGAGTTATGGTTTCGTAGCTCGAAATCTAGTTATGTATCAATTTCCTTGTTGAAACAGTTATGAATTTTTTACCGTGTTCGTTTTGTTTTTAAATCTCGTAGAATTATTTGTGTGATTTAACAGTAAAAAAGATGAAAAAAGAAATTTAATCGGGCAATAAAATAGTTGTGCAAAGGTATGATATTATTTCACAGCATTGAATTAAAAACAGCATTCCTTTCGCACCGTGTCATTTGTAAAAGGTATTATTGAAAGATCGGTTAGAGCTATCTACATCGATCGAATCAAAAAATTACTATAGATTAATTCAATTTTAACAAGCTTCGATTTATTACTCCGTCGATTTTTAATAACCCATTATGTGTCTCGAATGACATATATTTTTCTGATAGCTCTGTTATCTACATTTGATACACAATATTTAACTGTGANCGGAATACGACAGATGTATTTTTTTTTATGTTAACAAAAATTATGTTGAATCGCGTGAAAATCACCGGTCGCGGGTGCGTTGATGATAAAATGGTGGAGACGTTTGTAATTGCTTGCGTAACGATAGGAATGAAATACAATTAGGTTAAAATTCGTTTTTCAAACGAACACGCGTGCATCTTGATGCATCGATAAACGCTTCGCGAACAACTCTTATACGGGTGTTTATAATGCGAATGTTTTACTATGGGGAAAGTTAACGTTTTCGTGACTGCCAGGCATAATATAGGTCGTGAATATTTATGCAGCTGGTTATCTTCATTAATAGAAGGGGATAGGTACCATGCTGGCAGTTAGAAAGCATTTTTATACCACTGTGAATGAGAAAATGTAAGCGTCGAATTAATTGAATCTTAATTTATTCAAAGAAATTGAGTTATGGTTTCGTAGCTCGAAATCTAGTTATGTATCAATTTCCTTGTTGAAACAGTTATGAATTTTTTACCGTGTTCGTTTTGTTTTTAAATCTCGTAGAATTATTTGTGTGATTTAACAGTAAAAAAGATGAAAAAAGAAATTTAATCGGGCAATAAAATAGTTGTGCAAAGGTATGATATTATTTCACAGCATTGAATTAAAAACAGCATTCCTTTCGCACCGTGTCATTTGTAAAAGGTATTATTGAAAGATCGGTTAGAGCTATCTACATCGATCGAATCAAAAAATTACTATAGATTAATTCAATTTTAACAAGCTTCGATTTATTACTCCGTCGATTTTTAATAACCCATTATCTGTCTCGAATGACATATATTTTTCTGATAGCTCTGTTATCTACATTTGATATACAATATTTAACTGTGGCATTAACAACACCCATTATTGGAGTAAAAAAATAATTGAGACACAATTCCACCATTTTTTTTAAACCCTGCATAAATTCTAGAATTAACATGTAAACATTCAAGGTACTCAAAAATCTGTTTAGAATGTACAACGTGAGAGAGACTCAAGTAAAATCTACTANAATTGAGACACAATTCCACCATTTTTTTTAAACCCTGCATAAATTCTAAAATTAACATGTAAACATTCAAGGTACTTAAAAATCTGTTTAGCATGTAAAACGTGAGAAAGATTCAAGTAAAATCTACTATCTTACAAATATCCTAATTATTAAAATTAACTGTATCAAATTTACCGCGGATAAGAACAATTTTACCCAAAACCTGACAACCTCGATTCTCTCGAATCTCATGAATCAAAAAAAGTACAAGAAACGTAACCACTAAATTGTATATTTTTATGCAGATTCCCTATTATAATAAAAAAAAAAAGAAAAATATAGAACCTATATATGCAATTATTTTATTTTTGATTACTCATTCAATTACTTCATTAACAAAATATTACAATTATTTATCCTACATTACTCATTAAAATTTCCCATAAATACATAAAAATCTTTATTCAAATAACCAGCCATCCCACTCAATAAAAAAAAACCATCAATTATCCCATCATCATTATCACTGGCGACGTTCCATCTCTCCGTAGCGACTGAATTCCACCGACCTACGCTTTCTATCGTCCTTTGTGGGACGCGGTGCAAGACGCGTTGCCCTCGGGTGCCATAAATCAGAGTAAATTCAAATCCTCCGAAGGAAACAACGCCGGCTAATAGATAACTCGAGAGATCTAAGCGACGGAAAGAGCGTGTAGAACGCGGAGATAACGAGACGACGTTGCTATGGCCGTTCGAAAGTAAGACCGAACGAAAGAGAACACGCACAGGGGACACATAATAAATTCGATGCAAATTGCAGCGGTGGCTGCAGGCAGCAGCGAACAGCACAAAGGGGTCGATTAGCATGCGAGTGGGCAGTCTGTGCGGCGATTTGCATCGGCCAATTACGAGGAAGCGTGGTCGTGGAGAAGCAGTCAGTGTGCCGGCCCGTTATGGGCCCGAGGCGATCAGGATTTCGGGTTGGACACGTGGCCCACATTGGGCCTCGTGGGACCACGTGGACCAATCGAGTCGAATCCGCAATGTTGGTCACGATTGGCGGTACTTACGAGTCGTGTTCACTTTTTCTGACCGTGGTCTTTCATTGATGGAATAATCGCGCGACATGATTGGATAAAATAATTAACACTCTGCAAACGGGGAGCGTGTTAATTTATGTTTCACAGCCAACGTTCGTGTACCGCTCGCTGTTTCATGCTGACATTACGAAGATTAAAAATTTTGTTAAATTTAATCGTATATGCTAT
>SMSQ01021394.1:0-13169 GCA_019453375.1 Ctenoplectra terminalis | reverse complement strand
CAGTTCTTGTTCTCATACAATTCTTATACAGTTCTTATGCAGTTCTCGTCCAAATACAGTTCTCCGTTCAATTCTAGTTCAATTCTAATACAGTTCTAATCCCATGCTTGATCAATTCTAATCCAATTCTAACAGTGACATTCCTTAACACGTTGAGCGCCACGCGTATTTCTAAGACAATCCCGTTCAGGCCACGAGCGCCGCTTATACGCACTGGTATTGAAGGGCCGGTGTTTCCGATCGCAGTACAAGATAGTTTACATTTTTAACGTTATACCTATAGGCTTTGTTTCAACACGTTACGCGCCGAGTCTGTTTTGTTTTTCTTACNGATGAAGTTCTAGTACAGTTCTTGTTTCAGTTCTTGTTCTCATACAATTCTTATACAGTTCTTATGCAGTTCTCGTCCAAATACAGTTCTCCGTTCAATTCTAGTTCAATTCTAATACAGTTCTAATCCCATGCTTGATCAATTCTAATCCAATTCTAACAGTGACATTCCTTAACACGTTGAGCGCCACGCGTATTTCTAAGACAATCCCGTTCAGGCCACGAGCGCCGCTTATACGCACTGGTATTGAAGGGCCGGTGTTTCCGATCGCAGTACAAGATAGTTTACATTTTTAACGTTATACCTATAGGCTTTGTTTCAACACGTTACGCGCCGAGTCTGTTTTGTTTTTCTTACCGCTTAGCCCGCTCAGATAAAATTTCTTCGAAATGGATTCGAGCAAAATTACAAGAAGATCCATAAAAAAACACGAACTCGAAATAAAATCGGGAAAAGTCTCTCAAGTTCGAAAGTATTGCAAATTATGTTATCACAAAAATGTAAGAAAAGATGGCAGAGTGATGGCAAGGAGAAAGACCAAGCGTGTTGTAACATTTTGTAACAATTGTAAAGGAAAACCATTTTTATGTTTGCCATGTTACAATGAATCCCATTAATACTGTAATAATACCAAATTAAGTAAATTTTAAATCAATTTTGTGTAATTCCGCAAAATAGTGTAAAATTTTATAGTTATCATGTTACACGCTGTCAGCCACCGATGGTTGACGCGACCTAAACAGAAAATCTAGTGTCAGCCACCGATGGCTGACGTGGCGCTCAACGTGTTAAATATTAGACACCCTCGTTAGGCGTGTCGTCGCCAAGAGGGTGGGAGGCATGCTATGTCCAATCAGTCCAAAATTCTGGTGTCAAGAGAGGTGGTCAATGTCACGCCCTCAGAGTTCGTGTGTCAGTCCCAAGTCGGGTAGGTGCAGATGTGACGGTGTCAGAAGGTCGCGGATGAAGTACACGCGCGTCAGTTCTTGGTGAGGATTTAGGATACGGCACTTTGCTATTGAGCAGAAATCGACAAACACCGAAGTATTCGCCGGTTTCTAGGTCGTAAACTAATAACATGCCAGATGTGAAAATGACCGTTCTCAAAAATAGCTAGAGTTCGTCGGTATCATAAATTAAGTCGTTAGCTGTCCTTAACACGTTCCGTGCCACGCCGTTTTTGCCCAACATGATCTCTAGGCCATTCGCTGTTTTGACTAAAAATTGATATATTGTCACACAATATGTCGTTACATCATCGATCCATAAGTAATTAGCTTGTTTAGAATAGTTGGCGCTGCGATCATTTCGACTGTGAAAGTCAATCGGTTCGCAAATTTTCAAATAATAAAGAGAACCTGTTGTATTCGGAAATGTTAACAATTGATAAATAATAGACAAACAATAGATGAACGGTATGGTACTAAAGTAGCAGGTCAAAAAACTAAAAGAGTTGCGACGTTTTTGCAGCGATTGCCCTAATAAGCCATTTCTATGCATCCCTTGCTTTGAAAAAATCAACCATTACTTGTAGTTCATAATTATTGTACATATAACAAATGAACAAATTTATGGGCTTTGTTCTATACTGCTTTCTGTTTAATGCCTCATTCTTTTAGTGGAAATATATTTTATAGAATTAAATTTATCATAAAACATATGTTTTTGGCGGATTAAATGAATACGTCTGAGTGTACCATTCATGGTACACGTGGCCTGTAGATCAAGTTTGGCGTGTACCACAGACGGTACACGCGGCACGGAACGTGTTAACAAAACGTTTCTGCTGAAACGTGCGCTCGTCATTTTAAGCGACTATCGCGGTAGCGGCTCGGCCCCACGGTACGGTTTACTCAAAATCACGCCGTCCGCAAAGTGTTAATACTGTTGCAAATCGATACGAAGACAAAAGAAGTTTTTAGCAATGCATATGAAGATCCATTGTTTAATTAAAAACGGTGAGCGAGTGAGCCACTATAATGGCCCGTCGTTCCGAAAGATGACATTCGCGAAAGCCACTATAGCGGCGTGTCGTTCTCAAAGATGATATCCGCGAAAGCCACTGTAGTGTCGCGTCGTGCCTAAGAGGTTAAGAGTCGATCCACAGTGTCGCAACAATACTAAATAGATGTGCAAGAAATATGTAGTAACGCTTAAGAATGCTTTATAAATGAAAAATGGAAAAGCGCATATGTGCGTTGTACAAAGTTGTTTTGGAGCGTTGAAAATTGTGCGGGCCGTGGAAGCGCGTTGAGCGAGCAGAGTGCCGTGCGCAATGCGTTAATTGCTCTGAATTAGATTATTCTTTAATAAGAAATGATAAAAACTAGTAAAATAAAAGTCAAATATATCTAAATTATTAGATTCTGTAATAAAAAGAAGAAATAAATATTAACGCGCGTTAGCAGATATGTATGAAGTGTAATGGGAATTATTTTAAGTAAAAATGTTCGATTCCAATGGAGTTGTGTTCATTTTTTTCAAAATGAACGACTTAAAATTACGGGAACTTTGAGGATGACCTAATAATATTAAAAGTTTGCTCTTATATTAACTGAAGATACTGTTAAATTTGTATAAAAAACATAATTAACATACTTGAATCACGATCGAAGGCAAAGCCAACAGCTTTTCCCATTTCAGTGCCGTAATAATAATACATTGGTAGGAAAGCATGAGGAGGATCAGGATGGCTCCATTCGAATAACGGTGTAGGATCATCTTCGTAGAAAAGTAAAAATCGACCCCGTGGTATTCGAATTATGAAGCTACTCCATTTACCGATGTAAAGTAAGTGTGGCAATGTTTTTCTTTTAACCAACGCAATAGCTGTGATTAAATAAATTTTGTTAAAGAAATTCACAGAAAGAATGATAAGGATATTTTGTTTAAAGTGACAGTTTCATATTATATAGATACTAATTTTATATTTAATCGCAAGACAAATTAATTATTATAAATATATAATAGGATTGTTAGGCAGCAAGGTTATTCCTTATAAGTGTATCCAAGATACTTCAAAGTAGCCTTTTTTTTTGTTTTTCTTTAAATGAATTAATAAAGAATATATTCGCGGCTTACGTGCAGTTTCTGATTGGTAATAAAGAATCACTTTTTCGTTATCTAATGTTCCAATTTTGAGAATGTAACGCGATTTTAATCCATCATCGGCTAGAAAACCAAACGTAACGGAATCTGGATCATCTGGTTCCCAAGCTTTCAGAGAGAAATGTAAACCTTCGGAACGATATTCGGGTAAAACGTATAAACGTCTGCCTAATCCATCTTCTTTAGCCAGAAACGTAAACTCCTCTGTAAATTTTTATTAATTACAATAAATTATTAAGCACTATAAACAGATATTACAAATATATTAAACACAGCTCCTGTAGTATTTAAATAACAAATGGGGACAAAATTCAAACGCTTAATAATCTACAACTTATTAATTGTTTTCGCCGTAGAAAACTTTAAATTATACTGTCTTTTCACGATTTCTCCGAAAGTCTACTTCAATAAATATTATATTTAAAAATTACAAGCGATCTGGTGACCTACGCACTGGAATGTAGATAGATAAATTAATTTCAATATATTATTATTTGGTTTATTAGACTGAAGAAGAGATTAATTTATAGTGAGCCGCGTATATAAAAATAGGCAAAAACTTAATCACAATATTTTCTGTTATTTCCTCTAATCATTTTATTTTATTTAATCAATAAAATAAAAGAACGTTAAACTTTAATAAAATTTAAAAACATATTTTATATTAAAATTTAATAAGATTCCAAAACAAGCTTCACATTAAATTTGAATAAAATTTAGTTATTGTTCAATTTATATTATTACTCAATTTATATTAGTACTCAATTTATATTATTACTCAATTTATATTATTACTCAATTTATATTATATATTTATATTATATATCAATTTATATTCAAAACAAGTTTTATATTATAATTTAATGCACACTTCGCAAAAACCGCAGAAAAACTTAAATCGTGCCGCGTGTTAGACACGTCTGTTCTACACTCTGTAGTTCCTGTAACTCAAGCTAGATTATCATGGAATAGATTATCATTAGCTCTATTCTATTGGCTAGATTATCATATTTACCTGGTTTTTCACAATCTCTAACGTTGCAAAGATCTCGCGGTACCGTAGGATCTGTCGTGTAACACCAAGTACCAGCGATATTACGCGACGGATTTCTACAATAATTGCTAGCGTTCCTCGAACTCCCTTCTGGATAGAGACTTTCATTAAAGTATTCTCGACCGACCATCGAACTAACTTTGGAAACTGTCGCGATCGAAACTTTCGGTGTCATGGGTGTAGTTGTTCGAGCCACAAAAAGCTGTTGTTTGTCATAATACTGTCCCATTTTTGGAGGTTTCACTCGAGTAGGTCTGCGAGTACGCATCGAAGTCATAGGCATCGATGTCACCGATTTTATATCCGGAGCGATTGGCCATTTGTCGCAGATACGTCCCGAACGGGTCTTTGATAGTGTCCCTACGTAGTCATTCGCGGTACCAGCCATTCGACATTCTAGAAAACAAAGAATAAAGTTAGCTGACTGTATTTCGTGTTTAACTATTATTATATCTTGTGATTTCTTATCAAGTAAAAGCTATAATTTCTTAAGCATTATAAAAATTATAAAAATTATAAAAATTACAATATTTGTTGTATATAGAGGAATTATTCAATAAATTAATCGAATAATAAAGGTAACTTAACTAATCGAAAACAAATGTTTATTAGCCTTCGCTGCGAATTCTGCTATATTCTAACGATAAAATCGCTTTAAAATTTATATGAACTGTAAATGTAATTATTGTTTTACACGTTAGGGTACCTGATGATCTACAATTTCGAATTGAACAGTATCGTTTCGAGATAGTTACACTTTCCCAAGGAGTGTACGCATAGCAATAGGGACCATTGGAGTCGTGGGTGGGGTTTCTACATTTATTAAGTGCTTTCAATGCAGACCTTTCAATAAATTTTTCGTCAACTTTGTCCTCTGCTGAGACCTTGTTAAAAAATAAAATAATTAATTTAATATTGGTATTATTTAGTATGTTATATATAATAAATATTATATAATATATAATAAATGCTATATAATTTTACTGGTAATAATACAAAATATATAATACTTTTAATTAGTATCAAAAGACACAAAACAATTAATTTAATATTGATAATATTCAGTATGTTATTCATTAATATTATATATAATTAGAGTTCTTAAATATAAATGAGCATTTATTATTCGTACGATTACCACTAAATTTTAATTAATTTTACTGTATTTCTTACCTGTTTCGATATCCATGGAATACATGGAATTTCATTGGAGCTTGTCCACTGTGTGCCTTCGTATTGGAAATCTTTTATATCAGAGATACAATTTGGTGGCCAGGGGTCCTCCACAGCATCTGATTCTATTAAAGTATAATTATCCTTTTTGCATATTAAATACAAGTCTGCCATTCAATTATAAAATTTGAATTTTATTTTGAAATAGTATTCTAAAGTAAGAAATTTAATTGTGAAGCAACACGAATAGATTACGAGTAAAATGAAAAGAAAGTCTATCGGTAATAGAAAAAATTTAATGGTGGTAAAAGTAAATTAGGTATTTTAAATATTGCTGTTTTAAATTAAAATAATTAAATATTACCTTCTGGGGAACAAAACAGTGTCCAATGCGCTACAGAATTTTCGCTTCCAATACTGAACCATCTTAAGCTAGCAAAAAAGTTTTCGTTCATGTACAATAATTCGATAGCGCCCCTTGGTTTTTGAGAAAATAAGCGAAAGTGTCCTCCGAAAATACTATAATATAGAATATAATATGTGTAAACTAAAATTTTATATTTCAAATATACGAGTTTGCCAACCTGATACTAAATTCTCTCCATGACCAGAAGTCGAGCAAGTCTCCGGTTGAAATTTCCTTTAAATAATGTTTGGAGGATTCTTGGCTTTCTTGATAGATAAGTGTTGTAACAACCTTCCCTATTATTACCTATATTAACGTAAATTTATTTTAACAATTATGTATTATACAGAATATTAACCCTTTGAACTCCAAAGACAACTCCCACTCACGCATTTTATAATATTAGATGTAATAGAAAATATTATATTAATATTAATATTGATAATACATTTCTGTTACATCTAATGTTACATTTATCTAATTTTTTGTTCCTTACTTTTTTTTCTTCAATATTACTGAATCTTAAAAATATATGTATACCTTCTTTTCGTCATTGAGATCCCATAATTTAATATTATTAATAAAATATTTTATTTTATTTTTCTCAAATATTAATATTAATATTTAATATTCAATATTAAAATTAATATTATATTAATTTAATATAATATTTAATATTCAATATCAAAATTAATATTATATTAATTTAATATTTATTTATAAAATTTAATTTTAATTTAATATAAATATTTAATATTCAATATTAAAATTAATATTATATTAAATTAATACAATATTTAATATTCAATATTAAAATTAATATTATATTAAATTAATACAATATTTAATATTCAATATTAAAATTAATATTATATTAATTTAATATAATATTTAATATTTAATATTAATATTTCAAATACCAAAATATTTACCGTTACAGAAGGATACTCTAGTATAGGTGTTTGATATAAACGTATCTGAATATTCAGGCTTGCACGAACCAAAAATCGAACATCAATCGTGTCATTGTGCTTTTGCATGGACCAAACTTTCGAGTAATCTGTTCCAAAAGTTGTATGCATCTCACAATCTAAAAGTAAACGAAACGTGAAAAGAAAATTATTAATTTTGTATTATAATTTCATGGTATTCGCATTACATTAAAAAAAACTAAACGATCAAAATCAATTTACGATTAAAAATTTTATCACATATTTTTAATCAAATTAGCTTCGGTTTAATGTATTCTTATTTCAATTATTATTTATGCAAATATGCCAAAAAATCGTAATTTCTTTATCCATAAAATTTATATAACACGTATACCCAGATCTCTCATTAAAAATTATATTATAAATAATCAACTGTTACAATACAACTTTCACTAATACTAATACTCCACATTATGCTGGTTTTAAATTATTTAAAACATACGACTTTGACAAAACGTCGTGCTCCACAAAACGTTCGTTCCTCGAAATCCATAATACAGAAACGTTTCTGGATACAAACTCGTAATTCCACGCTTCTTTTTATATTCCTGCATAACCAAGGGCTTCGCGGTTCCTTCAATACCGGCAGAAATAAAACCACCACCCCATGTTATCCATATTCCCGTCCATTTTGTTCCAACTAAAATTTCAGGGGTATTTTCGAAATTCTCTTCTTCCTAATATAAATATCATACTACTAAATATTTGCAACCATAAAAGTTTTAAGAAATATTTTCTCGATAAATTATTTCATTTAGAAATATTCTAACAGTTTTATATCATTCAAACGTATTCATAGTTGCAATTATGTAATTTTTAAATGAGAACTATATTTATAACCCAATTGGTTATATCATATAATTAAAAATGTAAAAATATCATTAAACCTTTGCACTCGTAAACTTTTTTAAGTTTCAAAGGACTGTTTTAAAAACTTAAAGTGTTCTTTTGAAAAGAAAAAAAGAAAATTATAAATGTTTACGATTTCTTATTTATTTGGTTAATTTACTTTTATTTTACTTTGTATTTTAATATTTTATTTTAAATCTTTATTTTATTTTAAAGTGTTCGAATCGATGACGATATAGAATTTAATTAAAAACATAATCTCTGAAGAAAATTATGCATGTCGCCATAATGGCGCCAGCAGAGTCCAAAGGGTTAATATATTATTACTAACATCGTGTGCTGGAAACGTTTGACGACTGCCAGAATTAGCAAACATTAGTTCAACTCCTGCAGACCATTCTTCAGCAATAGTTTGAGCGGAAGCAGGAACTGGTAAAAGACTGAGCAACACGTAAGCCTCACCCTGCAAACAATTTCTTGTTGGTTAAGAAATATTGCCACTCCAAAAGAACAAGACTACTTTTGTCTTATTACATTAATATTTTTACTTCAAAATAGTTTTACTTCCTGATCTATTTTTTTATTTTACATTCATCGAATTTTTTATTCTTTATTCTTTGTTCTTAAACGTTACTGAATCTTAAAATTATATTTGTACCTTCTTTTCGTCATTGGGATCCCATAATTTAATCCAAAATAAAATGTTACCACTAGATGCGTCTAATTTTGTAAGTATAGTATAGTCGGATGCATTTTTCGTGAATGCTAGGCAATCTAAAAGGATAATAAAGCATTTCGTAAAATTAAAAGTTGCAAGAAATTATTCCATTCGATAGAGAAATAATATAATTTAGAGAAAACCGTTTGCATGTTCAGATAAGGGAACGTATGATTATTTTTAAATAATTTTAATTTAGAAAAGGTGATATATTGTTTGAATAATTATGTTTCGCATAATTTATTTAAATAATTCCCTGTTTGGATACATATGATACCTCTGTCGTCGCAAAATGGAATATCACAGTATTGTTTTAGAACAAATTCGAAGTTTTCCTCTTCAACGTAACACCACGGTCCTCCGATGTCGCCTGAAGGGTTTCTACAAAAATTTTCAGCCCTTTTCCGTGATCTATCAGGGAAGTCTTTCTCGCTGAATTTTGTGCTCTAGAAAATGAAACAAAATTAACGTTAAATCCACCAATAATTAAAATATATCTATTTGTAATAAAAAAATTTTAACGATGGATATTTCATAAAATCCATGATACAAGAGAAACAAATCTTTAACTATGTTTTTAATAAGATATCCATATTTTAATAAGATATTTTAATAAGATATCCATATTTTAATAAGAAATTGTGGAAAATTATCAACAAATTCACCCTTGTAGATTTAGAGAATTTATACGCAAAATTACGAACCCATAATTTTGACCACTTGTGTTTCCACGCTCATCAACATCCATATATATATATTTTTTTGTATAGAAAATAGCTAGATGAATAATAGGTATAGTATACTTCATTATACTAAGAGATAAAAGACTGGTCAATAATGGAATAAAAGATTGCTTTATTACTTTTGAGTCTGCAAGCTGATATCGCTTATGCCACGATTTGCATTTATTCCCCGTTGTTGTAATGTCTTTACTGCCTCCATATTCGGCTCCTGGTCCAGATAATCTACATTCTATAAGATGAGGAACACAGAATTTCAATAAAAATTCTTCGGGAAACACAGTTTCGAAACAAATTAAAATTCTCTAAAAATGGAGCTAATCGACAGACGAAAAATTACAAAAATGATAATATCTTAGCGTAGGCTAAGATGTACGTAAATCGTAGGACTTGACAAATAATTTGAGCCCTATTTCATTAAAAAATTCCATAGCGAAAGCAACAGTTAACTTACAAACTTTTTAACTAATCGTTAACCCTCTATAGCCCGAATTTTGTCTGTTTATTGGAGAAAAAATTACGATTGATTACAGTTTTTCGCTTTGATTTGAAAATGTTTTAACTAATAATTACTGTAAATAAAGAGTGGTGTCACTACAATAATACAGTAATCAAATTTAATAGTGCAGTGATAACTAAACAAAATTAATTTTGTAAAATATAGATACATCAGTTTGTAACTTCTAAGTCACACGGTCCCATAGAGGGTTAACAAATTACTTAGATATGAAAAATTCTTTCTAAGCGAAACATTTTATCGTGGAATCAATATTTAACGATTTACACTTTCTATTTTAATTACACTCTTCCTCGATTAAAATTAAAAAGTTACGGACATTATGAATTTTTAAACATTTTTAAAATCGATGTTTCCAACGAAGTTAACGCTGAACGAGAGTTAAATCAACTTTCCGAGCTTTTTGTTCTTCCGGAGCGGAGCCATTTAAAATTTGTCTTTAAACTCGAGGTCTCCGGAGCGGAGCCATTTAAAATTTGTCTTCAAACTCGAGGGCTCCGGAGCGGAGCCATTTAAAATTTGTCTGAAAACTCGAGGGCTCCGGAGCGGAGCCATTTAAAATTTGTCTTCAAACTCGAGGGCTCCGCTTTGGAGACAATGCAAATAATATTTAGTTCATGCCATAAGGACAAAGACAAATCACTTTTGCTGACAAATAACGCAACATTTGAATCTATAATCGATTAAAAAAAAATAATAACATACAACGATGTCTTTCCTTTGAATGCGCACATCATTTACGTATATACAAATATGATTTTTTCACTGAAACGGCTTCGAGTTGCTGGTAATACGAATGAAAAAAAACTTCCAGTGCAAAGTGTTAAGATAGACATTTAAACATGTTACCTCCAAAGTTACAAAGCGGTACATCACACTCGTCGTCTATGAGCGAAGGTTCTAAAGTGTAACACCATGGACCTCTCTTATCTCCAGTTGGATTTCTGCAGTAATTCTTTGAAGCTTTCATCGATTTTTCAGGGAAATCTTTGTCACTTAGATCCTTACTGATCTGACATTAAACATGGAAATATAACATGTTATGGCAACATCGATACGTAAGCATGTGTACAGAACGTTTCAAAGTTAGACACTGAAGAATGTTAACATATTGAAAAACTTTTAAAAACAAAAATATACAAATATAAAATGATACCGAGTTCTAATATAAAAAGAAAAAAAAAAGGAAAAAAAAGAATGAAGGATAGATTTTGATACCATTACATTTTCATTGATCTATTTATCTTTATAAATATCAGGTTGTCCCAAAAGTTTCTTTCGTTTTATTAATAAGTAATGGATACACAATATTTTATGTTTCACGATATATTATTATTTTATACAGGATTCATTTTGCGCTATTTTTCCCTCCATCTCTCGTTTAACAAATAAGGCTGAATGTTTATTTAAACATTGCTAGACGAAAGCATTGCGTGAAGATAACGGAAGGAACTTTCGGAACAACCTAATACACAAAACAGTTTTGAATACCTAAAAGTAACTTCTGAATAATAAATCCAACACTTTTTGATAACATCGAGGAATTAAAATTTTATTTGTTAAAAAAAATATATATATATAATTATGCTACTTTTTTTTATCAGTTACAGAACAGTGTTAGACAAAAATATACGATTTCATTTAAAGAATTCATTATCACTTTGATATCTCGGAAAATGTAAAAAAGAAATAATTAAAATGCATCCATTAAATGAACCTTATCCAAACTTTTTTTTATAAAATCAATAAATGAGTTACTTCAAATGGTAATTCATATCAACGTATCCTATATACCATTAGAGAATACAGATAATAAAAAAAAAACATTTTTTTTTAACTTTTTAGTTTGTTGAAATTATTACTAATTTATAAATAATAATGAATTAACGTAGCTTAAAGCACCTCGTGTATTGGCTCTTCCGCGTACCACGATTGACATCGAATGTCGCCAACAGTTTTTGCTATTGCTCCTTTATATTCCATTCCAATTTGAGTTAATTTGCATTTCATCAAATCGGTTCGTGACGCGTTACGGGCTATTCGCAAAACGGTGATTTCGTAGTTAAGCTTTGAAATTTTATAAAATTAGGAATAATAATTTTGAAACGGTACGTACTCGTATGCATTTTATTTTTTCGTTTTAAAATTGTACAAAATTCCCGGATATTTTTAAGCAATTAATATCATTGGTGATCAAATCGTCAAAAGTGTAATAATCGTGCTTACCTTTTTGACTCTTAGTTAATAATATCAAACAAAATGTAATTATAAGGTTATACATCAGAGACAGAACAATATAACAATGCATTTATTAATAGATATTCATCGATGAACTAACTTCTCCTTAAACATACTACTTTATTTTTTTTTTTTTCATATTTTTTATATATTTTATATTACATATAGTTTTAAATCGACTTTTGGATTAATATTTCTTATTACATTATAATATTTAAACAATTGAATATTGTAAATAAATCATAGATGAAACTTCACCGTAAACCTAAGAGTATCAATTGCATGTGTTATATTAAAAAATTCGATTTGAAAAAGAACTTGAAAAAGAAAAAGTTCAAATACGTTTCAAAAGAAAGCTTAAATTAAACAAAGTTTAAATAAATCTTTATAAGAATATAAAATTCTAAGAAGTAAAAATACGAACGTTTAAAAATACTAATTAAATTACTGACCCAATTATAATTAAACGTCAAAGAAAAAGTGTTGTTAATATTAAAAAAGAAAATTGATCTAAAAAAATTCGTTAAGAAAAAAAATATACAAAAATTATCGAACAGTTGGAATATCAATTTGGTGAGAAAAGTAATTTTTACAAGCGTTATTAAAATTCCAAAAAATTTAATAATGCTTTTTGATAGTTGTAAAATAGGATGATTACAATCATGTCTTAACATACACGTTCATTTAAATCTAGTATTCATCGCTATTGGAAATTCATTTATCGGTATACTAAATTTATTTCCAAAATAAAATCGTCGCTCAACATTTGCACCAAATGTTTACATTTCGTATTTATTACGCCATTGATACTTTTTTTCTTTTTTTCTGTAAATTTTCATTATTTTTTTTTTTTGTACCATGTCATATAACATTATTTTTGTATTTTTTTGTAAATGTTAGAACAATTATTATTTTTCTTCTCTCGAATCCTTTTTTCTTCGACGATATCAAACACGTTTTCGTTCTTAGTTTCGAAAAAAATTGTTCACCTTCTTTTTCTCTTTTCGAAAACTAATCAATCAGGTAGGAACAAGGGTTCTTAA
>SMSQ01021390.1:843-13200 GCA_019453375.1 Ctenoplectra terminalis | reverse complement strand
TAAAACCTTAGCACCTAGGACAAGACGCTCTAAATATGCCTGCCAGTCAATGGGTTAAACACGCTGATAATTGTACTTATGCTCAGAAAGATGTCGGAACCACGCTGAATTCAAAAAACTACAACTTACCGTGTAAGAGCAGGAAACAGCGCAAAACCGCTCCTTGACATTTTTAATCGGAGAATAAGACGAGCGCTATCGCGCCGGTTGGCATTTTTTGAGAGGGAATAAGGCGAGCGAAAAAACGCTCCTTGGCACTTTTGGACGGGAAAACAGGAAAGACACGTGGCACTCAAATGATTAATAATTTATTTAACTTCGATATTAAGATACAATGACAGTGCAGTCGTTGATTGAAATTGAAGAATACATTTCGCGAAGAAAGTGAACAGAAAGTAGGAAATACGAAATAGAAAAAAAAGAGATTATGTCAACGTAAAGAAGTTAATATTGTGAAGTTTCAAACGCATCATTTTCGGCAAACGCAAACGCCATTTTGACATTTGCCACCTTTGCGACGTTGAGCCAGACATCTGGCGGCACAGGCGGAGTGATTGAAGCTCCACCATTTTGATTGGAATGACAGAACGTCACACGTTACCCTGCGATGTCGAATAGGTGACAATCCATTGGAATGATCACCCGTTTCCACTTCAGTGTCAGCTTCGTCATTTTCATTATCCCCTTCGATTGGTTCTAATAAAAAATTTATAATTACTGCCAGTATAAACGTAAATTTATTGTCGTATACTGATTGACATTTATTTTTTGTTAACTTTGGCAATAGAGAGAGAAAATTTTGTGTATATCATGGGGGTACAAGGAAAATTCTGCGAATCCATTTTTGGCTAAAATTCATATTCTTCTAGGCTTTAAGATTATAAGATATTATCATATAGAGATACCAGGAGATATCGTAGAGTTCTGCGGATATAATTAGTTTTTGGACTGTAAATATCATGGGGGTACAAGGAAAATTCAGCGAGTCCATTTTTGGCTAAAATTCATATTTTTTTAGGCTTTGAGATTATAAGATATTATCATATAGAGATACCAGGAGATATCGTAGAGTTCTGCGGATAAAATTAGTTTTTGGGCTGTAACTAATAATTTGAAACATTCTTTTTTTATTTTTAATCGGTAAAAATTGTTGGGGTTCCAAAATTTGTTATTATTAGAGAAAATGGTTCCACGATTAAAATATATCGCGAATCACTAGTATGATCTGTTTACTGTAGCGGTATTCGTGGATACTTATTTTTTGAGTAAAATATTTGAAAAGAAAAGTAATAGGAAACATTTTACATTTCGAAGCTTAGTCAGAGCTTGTTGTTAGTCATTATTGAAAACTTAGTTTTGTGGACTTGGACGATTTTTTCTGCAAACCCGTAATATATTCGTTCGTATACCAAACTTTAAATTATTGGATACAAATTAATAAAGTCTCAATTTTCTATTGTGTTGTTTGGCCAATTTAATGGTGGTCGTTGAATGAACTTAATCGTTATCTGCATATATCGGTACAAAGAATAAAGCGTAAGCGAAATAAATAAATGATAAAGATTCGTTTAAGCGTGATATAAAAACAGAAATCTAACACGCTTATTGAAAATTGGAATATAATATTTTTATTCGAACATTAACGATCTTAATCGCTTATTGGGTTTCTAAATAAAAAAATGAAATTAGAAAATAGCTTTAATGATAAATATTCCTTGTCCCGTTGGATCTAAATAAAATAAACTAATAGTTTTCGTTCGCCGTTACAAGCTACCAACATTATTTTGCACTGCTTCGCGATTAAATAATACAAGACATCGACGCTTTTAATTGTTCGATAATACACTTCGATCTTTAATTATCAATTTGTTTATCCTTCGAATAATATAATATTACTTGCTCAACTCGTAAAAGACATTACGACCAATATCAACATTTTAAGTTTTTTTAATAATATACTTGGGTTATTAATTAACAATTATTTCTTTTTGGAACAATATAAATATATTACTTACTCAACTCATAAATTGGACCATCGTAGACCACCTCTGGAGCACTTGCGCCGGAAACGTAAGCGATGGTAGCGAAAATACCGAAAAGAACTAAGAGCTTCATGTTTCTTCGAACAAATCTCGAGACAGAATTCCTCGATAAAATTGAGAAAACAGTAATGCTCTCTTCACCACGAGTTCGTCAAATGAATTTAGGTTGGAATGATGATGGGATGAGAAAACAGGTGACTTATATACTTGACCAAATCAACAGCATATCTCGCCACGTCCGCTTCCGTCTTGCGAAATTTCTTTCTTTAGCCCCAAATGGAAATTCCCTTTGCAATCGTGTAGTTTGAAGAGAAAGAAGGAAAATAAATGTAAAGTTAACACTCGTCGCGCATGTTTCCCAGGAACTGAACTTGCAAATATTGAGTTTCATTACTAGAAGGCAGATAAGTGACAAAAGAAACAAATATAAGGGTTTTGCAAGAACTGGACTTGCAGTAATTGAATTTCGTTATCAGAAGAATGTGAAATAATATAAAAAAACAAATATAGAAGTAGAAATATTGAACGTTTCAACAGCCTAATAAGAATTAATCGATAAATATACCAACGCAATCGGTGTGAGGTAAACCGCTAAGACGATATTTCAATGTACTTCGTTTCGATGGATAATTTAAAAATAATTTATACTATTATATAAAGAGAGATTTTTATATTCGCGAAAAATTCGAGAACTACTGAACCGATCTTCCTTAAATTTTCAAAACGAGTTATTAACGCATTAACTGCCATTTTTTTTTTTAGTTTTGGCTGGATACGTTATATA
Source organism: Ctenoplectra terminalis (assembly GCA_019453375.1). Taxonomy (NCBI): domain Eukaryota; kingdom Metazoa; phylum Arthropoda; class Insecta; order Hymenoptera; family Apidae; genus Ctenoplectra; species Ctenoplectra terminalis. Next base: position 10,374 of record SMSQ01021390.1, on the reverse strand, counting down.
TATGCAGAAGAACTTGTGTAACAATATAATTATATTCAAATTATGTTTTGTTTTGAAATTATTTGATATTTTTAAAAAAAGTCCCAAATAGGTATCGTTATAAAATGATCGGTAAAATCATTTGAATAAAAAACAAAAGACCGAGTAACTAACAGATCGATACTATAAACTCTAAATTACGTACATTTATGTACTGTATTTCATTATAATATCAAAAACAAACCAAAAATATTAAGCTTCGAATATGACAATTTTGTTCCATTCAACTTGCATATGAATTTCAATTTTGATCGCTTGTTGTAAAGAAACGGAGCACAAAATACACACTCTCTGTTACACACGATATTGACAGATATATATAGAATGAAATGAAATTGTCAAGCGTATCAAATATATTTTTGACGTCGAGTGGTAAACGTAAAATTTCAAAATCCCCAAATGGGGATTGTGGCAACTAATGGGTTAAACGAAAAACACTGACCAAAGAGTTTTATATTTGGGAAAATAATGAAGATACAAAGCATACGATCGAGCAATGTATACGGAGCACGCCGGAAAGGATCCAAGCTGTGATCGAAGCAAAGAGTGGAAATGCAAAATATTAACATGTGTTAACCCTTTGCACTCGAGAGGTGACTCTCACTCACCACTTGGATCAATGCAGCGACTCGAATCGCGTATAATATAATTATTTCATTTCAACTTTCCGTGTATCTTTACATTATACAAGACTTAATATCGAAACTTAAGCTTGATAACTTTGGTTTCTGCAATATTTTAGAAAACACTCGTCAAAATCCATTCTCTGTTCCTCGGGACAAGTATCGCAAAAATGTGTTTTCCGAGTGCAAAGGGTTAATTCGAGAATTCTCGAACTTGTTTAAATGTGTAACTGTTGGATTATTGCGATTTTTACCATTAGTTAAATAAAAACTATTAGCTTAAGACAAAGTGTTCGAGTGCAAAGGGTTAATAATATTATGTACACTATAGTTATTATGTTAGTAGTTAACACGTTGAGTGCCATCAGTCATCGGTGACTGACACTGAACTTTCCGTTCAGGCCGCGTTAGTCATCGGTAATTGACAGTGTAAAATATGATATAAAATCAAAAAATTTACGTTGTTTTAAGTTGTTATCTAAAATTTATTTAAAGTCCGCTTAATTTTTATTTAATACGGGATTTTATGATTAATATACTTAAACATTTTTTCATAAAATTTTAATGGATTTTATTAAAACAGGGTAAACATAAAAATGGTTGTTCCTCGCAAGTATCAGAAAATGTTACAACTCGTTTGTCAGGCGCGTGGCCTGAAAGGGATTTCCTTATAAAATCGCGTGGCACTCAACGTGTTAATAAATTATATCGTTACAATTCGAACAGGCCTTTTAACTTTACGGAAAACGTGAAAATTGCTGATAATTTCCAGTGGTCCTAATTCGATGGCCAGGAACTGTATTATTTTTAATAGTATAATAGTATTACAATTACTAAAGATGAATATGAGCTAGTTAGCCGAACTTTGTTCAATGAATCAGCACAGAGTCATACGGTATTGCATTTTAATAACAAAATGCATTTGCAAATTGAATTCGGTAAAAGTTCTGTCAAAGGATACCGATACAATAGCCAATCACAAAGTTAACATCAACTCGGTACAACGATATCATAGTTGTCCTACGAGAATAAAGTTGATGTTCAATTTGTAATTCTAAATATTCTGCGATATCAAGCCACAACACGAATCAAACCAACTTGGGAAGTGAATCATCTTTTGGAAACTTTTGTGCTAATTTCTTTGTGCTGTGCTACCGAAGATCTAGGTGTTTGATACGCGAAACAAATGAGACGGAAGTTCACTTCCTTTTCTTTTTTACGGAATCTTTCTTGGCTGTTTCTCATTTTCGTTTCGCGTAATTCTTATTTAAAACTGAAAGATAATCGCGGATATGAGAATAAAAATAATCGCTTAACACTAACCATTTGCGGTCTTGTGTCGAGCCAGACTCGACATTTTTATTTTGTTCCATTATTTTTATTTCTGGGATACGAAACATATTCTTTTATATTAAAATTTAATTTAATGAAAAATTTTCTATACAGATACCTTATTGGTTATGAAAATACGAAAATTTAACCAAATTATTGACAGTTTTTAGAAGTAGACTATTAAAGATGAACTAGTTAGGCTAAAGTGTGGAATGTAGCTCGGACCGGAAAGGGCTAAAGCTATTAGGTTGGAAACTATGGAACGGGCGTTTTTTGTTTAGTCTGTGTTCAGCTATGTTCAATTTTTTTACTTTATTTATTGCACGCAAATGTTTTAACACAGCTGTACGACTGGTTCCTAGTTTAGACCCAAGTGTTCGACTAGTTGTGCGTGGATCGGATTCCACGGTCGTCCTTAATTCCTGGTTATCAATATGGGCCGGTAGTCTTCCTCGAGGCTCATTCACGATACTCAAATTGCCAGAACGAAATTTTTCGAACCAATATCGAGCATTTTTTTCATCGGTGGATCCATCTCCGAATGCCTGATTAATATTTCTCTAAGCTTGAGCCGCGGTATGATTTAATTTAAACTCGTACAAGAAGAGTAGATGTAAATCGCGTTTTGTTTCCATCTGGTTTGGGATAAAAATAAAATAAAAATGGGATACAAAGACGAAAAAATTTTACAAAATGAGTAAGAAGAATACCTTTAAGCTTTGTAAATAAAAATATCGAGCGCACGTTACAATGTATCTCTTTCAGTCGCAGCTCAATACAGATTAAACAAAAAACGCCCGTTTCATAGTGTTCAACCTAATATCAAAGCGGTCAAATGACCGATTCGTGATTTCTTACCCAAATTTTATAAATTATTAACGGTACATTTTTGCGTATTTTTTTGTGATCATCTGCAAAATATATGGTTAAAGATTTTTTTATTTTAATTTAATTTTAAAGTTGCATCAACCCGAATGGGTTATTAGCAACCACGTAAATTCGCCGTCAGGAAAACGTTGATTTAATACGAAACCAATTAAGTTAATTCCACTTCAGACGTATGTAAATCAGATGGATGACTGGGATACAGTCCCAGTGTAAAACAAAAGTGACCATTAGACTAGGTATTACCATATTGGATCAAAGCTTAAATTATACAGAAGATTTACATGTTTCAAAAAACTAAGCAGGTTTTTACACGATTTGACGGTTCTAGTAAGTTCTTTAGTGTCTTCCTTTATTTGAAATATCTTCCTTTCATTTTTATAGGCCGGGCACGATGTCGTGATATAATGGATAGAGTTCCTAAAGTTGCAACTGATGCACATTNTACAAGAAGAGTAGATGTAAATCGCGTTTTGTTTCCATCTGGTTTGGGATAAAAATAAAATAAAAATGGGATACAAAGACGAAAAAATTTTACAAAATGAGTAAGAAGAATACCTTTAAGCTTTGTAAATAAAAATATCGAGCGCACGTTACAATGCATCTCTCTCAGTCGCAGCTCAATACAGATTAAACAAAAAACGCCCGTTTCATAGTGTTCAACCTAATATCAAAGCGGTCAAATGACCGATTCGTGATTTCTTATCCAAATTTTATAAATTATTAACGGTACATTTTTGCGTATTTTTTTGTGATCATCTGCAAAATATATGGTTAAAGATTTTTTTATTTTAATTTAATTTTAAAGTTGCATCAACCCGAATGGGTTATTAGCAACCACGTAAATTCGCCGTCAGGAAAACGTTGATTTAATACGAAACCAATTAAGTTAATTCCACTTCAGACGTATGTAAATCAGATGGATGACTGGGATACAGTCCCAGTGTAAAACAAAAGTGACCATTAGACTAGGTATTACCATATTGGATCAAAGCTTAAATTATACAGAAGATTTACATGTTTCAAAAAACTAAGCAGGTTTTTACACGATTTGACGGTTCTAGTAAGTTCTTTAGTGTCTTCCTTTATTTGAAATATCTTCCTTTCATTTTTATAGGCCGGGCACGATGTCGTGATATAATGGATAGAGTTCCTAAAGTTGCAACTGATGCACATTGGAGGATCTTCTTTTTTCATCAGATATGCGTGAGAAAAATTAATATGGCCGATTCGTACTCTTGTCAGTGTAGTTTGCTGCTTCCTATTAAACAGAAAAGCGGTGCTAGGTAATACCATATTGGATCAAATCTTAAATTAGGTGCAGAAGATTTACATGCTTCAAAAAACTAAGCAAGATTTGTTTCTCTAGCATTATGTATTTTTCCAAGTATCATTGTAATTTCTTTGATACAAATTGGTATAATTTAATCGTCGATAGGTTTAGTGTTAATCGCAGAAAATAGAATGCATTGAGATATTAATTATGAAATTGATCGGTTTAATAATTCATTTCTAATTTAATGTAATTGAATGTATTAAAATGTAATTGATCTTTAAATTATATCAAAAGTGATAATGTTAATTTAAGCGGTTGCGAATGTATGTGTTAATGTACTTCAAAATTTAATAGACTGAATATGAAACAGGTAAAATATAAATAATTAGAATTTATAATAATTTATATGATTTATTCTAAAGTAGAAAAGTAACTAAGAGTACTCTTTAAATCAGAAACGATAAAAAGAAAAAAATGTTAAAGTAGTTTTTAATTTAATTTGTGACGATTAAATAATTTTAATAATGGAATTTAATAATGATACTGATGAAACGAAGAACAGAAAGTTTTAATTCTTTGATTAATAAAATTGTTACAAGTGATCACGATAAAAAAAAGAACGCTTTAAGGTTGAATTTTGTAGGTTCTGGTTTCAAAGAAAGAAACCTAAAGTACTATAAATCTTTTGCCTAAGGAAATGGTCTCCTTTACCGTAAATGATCCTCCTTATCGGTGAACGGGTCCGATATCTCAAACTTTCTTTTCGGCTGGAACTGCATTGATTGAAAAAAATTACTCGTCGAAATCCACTGAGTGCGAACGTCTTTCTACAGTAATTTTTCTAGAAACCCAACGTTAATGATATATCAAAATAGAATATTAAAAATAGGATATTTAAATTCAGAAAGTTCTAAATATAATTATTCGTACTATTTAATGATTAGTGAATAAACAGTACGACATATTTATTAAAAAATATTTAATATAAACTCGTAATATTTAAATTTGAAGAGTTCGGAATATAATTATTAATATTATATAATAACTAATGAATAAAGAATATGACATAACATAATTATTGGTATAATTTAATAGTTTATAAATAAACAATGCATAAACTCTTCATGTATAAATTTTAAAAATCAAAAATAAAATTAATATCACTTAATAATTTGAGAATAAAAAATATTACATATTTATTAAAGAGTATTTAATTTAAACTCGTTATATTTAAATTTAAAGAGTTCAAAATATAATTATTAATATTACATAATCATTATAACATCCTTACTAGTATCATTTAATAATTTATAAATAAACACTGTACAAACTCTTCACATTTAAATTTAAAGAATCCAAAATAAAATTAATATCACTTAATAATTTGAGAATAAAAAATATTACATATTTATTAAAGAGTATTTAATTTAAACTCGTTATATTTAAATTTAAAGAGTTCAGAATATAATTATTAATATTACATTATCATTATAACATACTTACTACTATCATTTAAAAATTTATAAATAAACCATGTACAAACTCTTTCATATTGAAATTTACTGGGTCCAAAATAAAATTAATATCATTTAATAATTGGAGAATAAAAAATATTACATACTTATTAAAGAGTATTTAGTACAGAACTTTTTGGTCACGCGAGAAAGTATTTTCATGAATATTTTGGAAATTAATAATACTCCAATGTAACAATAAAATATTTAAATTAGAGCCAATTTTATCCTTGAAAAGAGAAATTTTTATTAATATGTATCCTTTTATCTTCTCGCATGAATTTTGTACAGTAAAACACCGAAAATATTAGTACATTATAAACAAGTTACACAATATTAATAATTTCCAATTGAATGCATTTAATTTCTCGAGAAACGTATCTCATCTTCTTCGACAATTTTCAAACGAGAATAACGCGCTTATTTTAAATTATTTTAAATTATTAAATAATAATGACACGTGTCAGTACCTGAATCGCTTGACACAGACGAATATCAGCAATTTGAAAATTGAAACGAACCATGATAGCATATTATTAAAAGTTTCATTTTAACGATCAATGTTTTTATCCTAAAGCGTTTCATTTTTATTCCTCAAACATAGATGAAGAAACGACTGGTTATATATTTCGAACAAAAATTTTAATAATTACGTAGTACGTAATACACTATCAATCGTACGCTAGAAATAAATAATATTAACAAGATTACTTTTTTTGCAATAAAGAATAAAAACTAGAAAAATTTCTTTGACACATAAATTCATTATAAACAATATTACAATACTTGTCTAATTTTTATACCATTTTTTCTTACTCTCTAACATTAAATTACATACAATATTTTCGAATCGATTTAAACATTCTTTTATTTAACTAACATATAAATTTCAATGAAATTTCATGTTACAGTTTGAAAAAAAAATTGATCATCAAATTAATATATAAGCATAATGATATTAGTACTAAAAATAATTTCTAATAAGATTCTTTTCATTTTCAGATTATTCTTGAACAAAATACGTCGATTCGAAGGACACAAGGGCGCTTATGGGTGTTTGAACGCATTGGAAATTTAATTCTCGGTAAGTGATTGTCATTTATTTTACAAAAAAGAATTTCAATCGATCTATACTGATTCGACATCGTGCCCGGCGTATGAAAATGAAAGAAAAATATTTCAAATAAAGGAAGACACTAAAGAACTTACTAGAACTCTCAAATTGTGTAAAAACCTGTTTAGTTTTTTGAAACATGTAAATCTTCTGCATAATTTAAGGTTTGATCCAATATGGTATTACCCAGTCTAATGGTCACTTTCATCTTGCATTGGGACTGTATCCCAGTCATCCATCTGCTTTACATATGTCTCAAGTGAAATTAACTTAATTGGTTTCGTATTAAATCAACGTTTTCCTGACGGTGAAATTACGTGGTTGCTAATAACCCATTCGGGTTGATGCAACTTTAAATTTAAATTAAAAAAAAAATATATATATATATATACTGATTAAAAAAGAGAAATTTCCTGTAGAAACTTTCCTATAAATAATTTTTGCGATTAATCTTTAACACTGAAACTACCGACGATTGACTCAGACCTATTTCTAACCAAAGAAATAAAAATAAGTATTTTTAAAAAATACATAACGTGAGGAAAAAAAATCTTTATCTATATTTTTTACAGAAAATTACATTTTTTAAAGAAAAATATATAATGCATAGTTGTATGTTTATAGAATTTCTGCGAGAAATTACAAGCCGGTTATTTTGACCGCTTTGGTAGTTTTAGTGTTAAATAATTTATTATCGTGATAGTAAATAAATTTTTTCTTTAAAATATATTATTAGTAAGAAATACTCGATAATATAATACCAGAATTTCTGGAAAATCCTGCAGTCCATCAGTAGCGTAAAACATTTTACAATAAACGTTTAATAATCCATTTAATGAAACCGTTTCATTCAATTTGTAACGAACAGCGAATAACATGTCCTGCATATATTTTACATTTAATATTTCACGTTATACGTTTTGTTCCAAATGTAGGTTCAATATTTGTAACGCGATGTTGATTAGCTGTTGAAATTAAAATAGTACGTTACATGTATCGTTACTTATCATTTTTAGTAAAGCGTATCACAAGCTTTACTAAAGCCTTACAAGTTGTTACAGTGCAAGGTTTTAATCAAAATCTCGACAATTTTTGACAATTTTTTATGATTTTCTGTAAAAAATATGGACAATGATCTGTCTTCCTTGTATTCTGTATTTTTTTATTTACTTCCCATTTTAATTTCTTTGGTGTAAACAAATATGATTCGACAGGTAGTAATTCGCATTGGAAACTGTAAAAAATAATTTTACAGAAAACTATAATAATAAATAATAATAAATAGCATTAAAGATGCAAATTTGCACAAAATGCACGAAACATAAGAAAAATATGCAAAATCTATAAATTATAGTTTAGTATTTTCATATTTAACAATTTTATATTTACTATTTTATAGAACCTAGTAAATTAAATAATTTTCATCGCCGAACTTCAACTTCCTTTGCTATATTCCCAAAAGCATAAATTTGCATAAGAATTCGGGAATCATAAGAATACTTATAATTTCAAACAAATTTCCTATGCGTTTATACAAAATCGTACATCCAATATTAAAAATAATCCATTCTTCGTTATTATTCTAATGATTTATTTAACATCGATACTATAATACAATGGCAATACACTAGTTGAATAAAACTGAATAATACATTTCGCGAAGAAAGTGAACAGAAAGTAGAGAATGTGGAACAGAAAAAATCAGAGATTGTGTCAATGTAAACTAATTAATATTATAACCATTCAAATGCTTCAATTTCGGCAAACGCAAACGCCATCTTGACATTTGCCACCTTTGCGGCCTTGAGTTAGACATCTTGTGGCACAGGCAGAATCGTTGAAGGTCAACCAGAGTGTTTGGAATGACATAACGTCACACGTAACCCTGCGATGTCGAACGGGTGCCATTCCAGTGGGCTCGTTCTCCATTGCCATTTCTGCTTCGCCCCCTTCAATCGCTTCTAATAAAAAATTTATAATTATTACCAACTTAAATTCAGATCTATTAACATACTGATATATGTATTTACTGATTGATATTACTAATATTTATTATTTGTTAACTTTGGTAATCGAGAGAGAAAACTTCGTGTATATCATGGGGGTACAAGGAAAATTCAGCGAGTCCATTTTTGGCTAAAATTCATATTCTTCTAGGCTTTGAGATTATAAGATATTGTCATATAGAGATACCAGGAGATATCGTAGAGTTCTGCGGATATAATTAGTTTTTGGACTGTAAATATCACGGGGGTACAAGGAAAATTCTGCGAGTCCATTTTTGGCTAAAATTCATATTTTCCTAGGCTTTGAAATTATAAGCATTATCATATAGAGATACCAGAAGATATCGTAGAGTTCTGCGGATATAATTAGTTTTTGGACTGTAAATATCATGGGGGTACAAGGAAAATTCTGCGAATCCATTTTTGGCTAAAATTCATATTCTTCTAGGCTTTGAGATTATAAGATATTATCATATAGAGATACCAGGAGATATCGTAGAGTTCTGCGGATATAATTAGTTTTTGGACTGTAAATATCATGGGGGTACAAGGAAAATTCTGCGAATCCATTTTTGGCTAAAATTCATATTTTTTTAGGCTTTGAGATTATAAGATATTATCATATAGAGATACCAGGAGATATCGTAGAGTTCTGCGGATATAATTAGTTTTTGGACTGTAAATATCATGGGGGTACAAGGAAAATTCTGCGAATCCATTTTTGGCTAAAATTCATATTCTT